>LBNU01001298.1:97112-121457 GCA_014162995.1 Artemisia annua
GTTGCTTTATAATCTTTGGCCTATTTTAACAAAAGGTTTTCAAGGAATTAACATTTCTATGGCTAGATTATATGCAATTTTGATTTGTAGATCTAGGTTTCGTTTTTTCTATTCGTACGTGTTTCATATGTTTTTGGTTAAGATATCATAGGGCTTTTGTTCTTAAACGAATTCTTATCATGTCCCCAACAATTTATCTTAATATTTAACTCGTTTGAATAGATTTCGAAAACTAGGGTTTCGTATATATTGGGGTTTTATGTTTGAGTGCTATGTTGTGTAAATATTGTGGTGGGATTTGTTTATTAGTAAGTTTGTATCATGCGTAGGTTCATTAATTGCTCCATACATCTCGTTCGTATGTTCTCTATAATTAGGGTTTAAGTTCAAATTAGGGTTTTTCATATGTGTGTTCTTGAGTCTAATTAAACTGTTTAAATGTGTTCTTTTGAGTGTTAATTGATGTGTTGCATTGATATTACAACATGAGTTCTAGTTAAATATGTTCTAGATAATTTTAGGGTTCGTATGTTTTCGAGATCTTAGATATATAACTTTGATGTGTTTCTAATTGGTGTTTCACACTTATTCACAGGTTCTCATTCAAGGATTCAATTTTTTCATCGAAAACGTATGTCTTCAAAGTATTCGAAAATTCTTGTATATGAATTTTTCGAGAAAAATGTTTCGAGATCTTTTTTCTTGATAACTTTATCGAGATCTTTCGAAAATTTTCGAGATCTTTCTTTAACAGTTGTTATCGAGAAATCTTTGAAAATTTTCGAAATCTCTCGACGAAGTTATTGAGATCCTAAGACTTTCGAAATCATAAATTTTTCAAGATCTTTCAAAAGTTTCGAGAACATTTCGGACCATTTTATCGAGAAACTTGGCTAAGAATTATCGAGAACCTTTGGTCATCAAAGTTTTAAAGATCTTTCTTATGGAAATTATCGAGATCTTTCTCGCACAAAAGTTTTCGAGATCTTCATTAGTAATGGTTTTAGAGAACATTGTTTGTCATATTTTTGAGATCATGTTTAACATATTTTTGAGAATTCACATGAATGTAACTTTTCGAAAACATGTATATTGAATGAATCCTCATGAATGTGTGTGATGTTATGAGACTTATTAACTTGTGATTGTGTTGTATTATTGGACATGTAACCATTAGACGTTTGTGCTTTAAATGATTAATTGCTAAGTCTTATTAGATACATGTTAATTGATAATACTGTCACTAACCACATATTAATTAACTGGACAATAAATGCATCATATAACTTGTACGTCTTTGAATTTCAAACATGGACTCGGACTAATGACTAACAAATCTGGATGTTTGATTTCATGACTATATATTTACAGAACACAATGGCTCAACACATTGAATCTGTCCCAGAACAAACTCTACCACTACTCGCACTTGGTGAAATTGTCTCAGCAGACTACAACGTTATCATTGACCAAAACAATCCACACATTGACTTCTACAAACTCAGTATTCCAGAAGATACATGCAAGATTGTCAAGGACATACTGCTAGCTCATCCCTGCAAACCAATGCTCACTAAGTCTACATCAGTACCAATCTTCTACATTCATCAGTTCTGGTACACTGCTCGGGCCAATTTGGACGATATTTCATTCACTGTCATGCTGGATCGTCAGGAATACACAGTAGATCTTGATATTCTTCGAACCGTTCTTATGTTACCGACACCCAATGAGTTTCATCCTATGTTGACCGAACTTGAAATCCTGGATTATTTCATTGATCTAGGATACGATGTTCTAGATAATCAATCACTCACCAGACTATCGAAGTTCAACGTCAAATATCTGCCACAACCATGGAGAACGTTCTACATGTTGATAGTCAGATCTGTTGCTAGAAGAAGGAGTGGTCACGAGCATCCACGATTGGAGCACCTGAAAGTATTTTGGGGAATCATGAGCATGAAACCGATTGACTTCGCCAGATCCATAATGAGCGACATGATCCATCACATTCAGACTGACCGTGAGAGGACCGTGATTCCGTTCGTTAGGTTCACAAAGATGATTATCGAACACTTCTGTGAGAAAACACCTGATTTCATCAAAAGAATGCATGATCGAACAGAACCCAAAGACATCTACAACAATGACTTCAGGATCTCCTTCGTCAAAATCATCAGGTTCATTCCAAGGACGAAAGGAATGAGAATCCCAGACCACTTTTTGGATGAAGAGATTCGAAAGACACAAAACTTCAAGATTTATGATAAAGCCTTTCAAGCTGGGTAAGTTGGTCACACTGGTGAAGAAGAAGAACTAGCTTCCATTGTTCAAACCCGAAGCAGAAGAGGTGGCAAGTCAGGAAGTACAAGCAGTACCACAACTTCCCAACAATCTAAAACTGTACCGAAACCATCCACCAGACCAAAGAGGAAAGCTGCTCCAAAACAGATTCCTCAAGATGAACCGTCAGCTTCATCGTCAGAAACAGAAACTGAATCTGATTTCGGTTCTAAATCAGATGACGAAGAAGAATTTGAAAGAAGATCTAAAGCACAGGATGATGAAGAGGAGTTTCCTGGACTCGAACTTGCTAAACAAATAAGCAAGGAAACTTCTCAGAAGGAACAAAGGAAAGGAACAGGGATCACCATTAATGAACCCAGTGGTGATTTACATGATGAAGAAGAAGCAACTGAACCAGTTGGTGAACCACTAGTCGACAAACGCAAACTAAAAAGCGTTATTGTCGATCCTAGAGCAGAAGAAAAGCAGCACTTGAAAGAACTAAGAGAAGCTGCACTCCTCAATCTCCAACATCCCCAGCCTCATCAACGACCGCTCAACATAGAGGCACAAGAGGGTGGCTCAAGTAGCACTGTAGTTCCTCCTTCATCACAGACTGAAACCGAACAACGTGATCCAGAAGGGAACATAATTATGAAGGAAGCTACAGAGGATGATGCTGAGAAGGAGCAAACTGAGTTCATCACACCTGAGTTCATTGATCAGGTTCAAAGGGAAGAAGAACTGAAAAAGAAAGCAAGTGAAGAGTCTGAAAAAGACGAAGAATTCTTTGACACCGATCAATTCATCGACACACAATCTCAGTCACCTTCAAAGGATCCTCCGATTCCCTCAGGCACACCTCCTAGGGATCCTTCACCTCCTCCATCAGAACCTGACCACGAATCATCTTCATCATCATCACATCATTCATCTCCACCACCAACAAAGAAAACATCAAAAGGCAAATCAATCAGGAAGAAGAAGGGAAGCAAATCATCTTTGACAGCATCCCAAAGGATCAGACGAGCTGTTGCTATGGCTAGGCAAAAGAAGAAGGAGACACAACCTCAAGATGGAGACCTTAAAGACCAAGTTCAAAAGCTCTCAAAACAGGTCAAAACCTTGAATACTCAAGTCAAGGATCTCCAAGATTCTACGGGATTGGTTCAAAAGCTACTTCAAGCAGATATGAGCAAGATGATCAATGAATACACTGCCGAATACCTTAACGAAAATCTTGCTGCAATTGCTCAACCAGCAGTGTCAGAACTTCTTGAGCCAATTCGTTCAGAGTTGAATACCAGGATCAAGCATAGCATTCAACGCATGCTTCAGTCTACTCCTTTCTACCTCCGCACAGACAGGGCTCCTCCATCACCAACTGAACTTTCAACCGAACAACTACAAGCCCTGTTAGCTGCTAAGCTCAGAAATAAGGAAGACAAGACTCCTGAAGAATCAACAATGTTTGAGGCACTCCAAACTATTGCCTCAAAAGAGTCATGCAAGGAAGCCGCTGGCAAACACAAAAGACAAAGGAAGGATGATGATCCTGATGCCGATCCCAAAAGCAAGAAATCAAAGACATCAGAAGGACCATCGTCTTCTCATAAGCCAAAGAAGACTTCCAAGACTCCACCATCAAAGCAACATGCACCTGCATCAGGCTCCGGTCCAACTCAGTCAGAAGAGCCATTTATGCTTCAACCAACTGATATTCAGGAAGAACCCGAATCATCAATCCCCGAATCACAAATTCCCGAATTTCAAGCTGGTCCATCATCAACTACAAAGACCAAAGAGAAAAGGAAATCCACAAAGTCAAAGAAGAAGAAGAAGAAGTCTACTCCTTTCTCATGGTTAGATGTGGAAGAAGCTCCTCAATCTGATTGGCTGACCGAGATGATCAAAGCACAACCACCACTTGAAGCCGAAGAACCACTGCCTGGAAATACTTTGCAGATGACTCAAAGTATCATAACGGAACTTCAAGTTGAAAGGTTGACCAAAGCTGAACTGAAAAGGATCAACCGTGAAGCTATGGACTTTCTGAAGAAGAGATCAGGGAATAAAGTTGAACTCGAATACCACATGGAGAACATTGCCTGCGCACTATCTGGCACGTTCGACTGGCTCAACCCTGAATCCAACATCGACACAGAAAAGAAAGACAAAACTCCCTACTTCACTGACTGGACAAAACCATTGCCTCTTCTAGGCTTTCCTGAGAAACCCAAGATTCCATACCGACACTTCTTCAACAACGACCTCAGATACCTTCAACACGCTCACGAAACTTCCAAGGAACGATACGCATCTTCACTGACGATTTCCGTTCCAGCTGCCAGATACGAATTACCAGACATTGAAGAGACTGCACCAATTTTCAGCAAATCAGTTGTCACTTACAACAGGGACGCTCTTCTCGGTATTCAACATTGGCCTGAGAAACGAAAACTCGGCTACACCCACAGATTACATCTCAAGTCAAGTGAAAATGTGAAGCAACCGCTTCGTATCGTTGCAATCATGGAAATCGTTGAAGAGAAAAGATTCAACTACGCTTTCATGAAAGAAATCATCGTCAAGAGACTGGATGAGAAGCGATACAAGTTTTGTGAAGCAGACTTCCCAGATCTGAACCTGAACGACATCGAAGACATGTATTTGCTAAAGGTTCAAGGAAAGATGCTCAACTTCGAAAAAGATACACAATACAACTTCATCGCGTCTCTACTACTCTACATCAGACGGGTTATAGTTCAAGAAAGAGTGGAAGATCTTCAACTAGGCATGGAAAGTTATCAAAACAACATCAAACTCACCAAACCACAACTCATATTTCCTGGAATTCTAGAGCTATCACAGTACACTCTCGTGCAACAACCATCATTTGGAGTCATCTACCTCAACAAGAAGAATAAACTTCGTCTTATGAGGTTCGATGAAATTCTGAAGTTTTGTGACGAGACACTTCAAAGAGTTCGTGATGGGTTAGCAGAAAGGTTGGATGATGAAAAGAAGAGGTTAAAAAAAAGGGTCGAGAAACAAGGTGGAAAGCTAATGGACGAAGAATGATTCGCAAATTTGTCCATACTATTGAAGAGAGGTTGTACCATCGTCAACAGATCAGAAGGTTGGAAAGCTACATTGGTGTTCGTCCTTCATTTCCGGTCTTGACATTTAGACGACCTGATCCACAGTTCACAGACTTCGATGCATAGCCGAATGATGAACTTCAGCTCCCATTCTTTCGGTACCAAAATTTCAATATTTTCATTTATATGAATTGATTTGTAATTGCTACGGCTTGTGCACACATAATAGTGTACAACCCGCACTTTGTACTTAAAGGACCCTGTGGTACCCATCAGTGCTACAATCCTAATATAAGGAGCGAAAGCTTCTTACTTTTGAGTAGAATTAATCAAACCTTTCAGTATTTTCTCAATTCTGCTCAAAAGACAAGTATTACACCTCAATGAGTATTCACTTGTTGAGGGGGAGTACTTGATTTCAAACATCGTTCTTAAATCTTAAAGTCTTGTTGATTTCTCCTCATAAGACTCAAAAAGGCATATTTTAATCAAAACGTTTACAAAAACAACATTTGATATGCTATTTTTGAGGGGGAGAAGAAGAAAAGTGATTAAAATATGATGTGAAAAGTCTTATCTTGTGCGAGCTCGACTCAGAATTGACCCACGAATTGACGAAACAACAAAATGTTAGTATTCGAAAGGATTTATCCGAGTAGAAAGTACCGTTTCGAGAAACTCTTTTTAGACGTTTACTTTGACGGGTCTAACTTCCTTTTTTAGGAATGTTAACAACTTCAAGTTAGTTATCACCTAAAAACTGATAATGCATCCCTTTAACTAAGCAACGTAAACGTGTCCCTCGGGTACATGTCTATTAAGAGTGGATCAATTCATAAGTGCCAACTCTTCCCGCATATGCAAATTTCTGAAAACATTCATAAGCATATGTGGAGGGGGAGTCTTTCATGAGAAATCCAAAACTTCAAAGTGTTAACAAAAAGTTTTATACTCATAAACACTTTGAGAGATTTTCAATGATTTGGTTCAAAGGCATCAATAGGATAGTTATGGAGTTACAAGGTGACTAAGGATAGGAATAACCGTCCTATGATCCGCCAGAACCGGAGAGATCTACCCAAGGACATCACCAATAGTTAGAAATTAGAAGTCCTTAGGTATGATTTAACAAAATGAGAAGAGAATGAAAGGAGAAAGAAGGGGTTGAAGAATTAAAAAGAAAATGAATGAAAAGGGTGAAAAGAAATAGCCCTCCATCTTATCAACCTTAGGTCGGACACCGGGTTCAATTCATATGCTACTGGCCGTTGCTAAGGCGACACCGGTATTGAAGATAAAGACATCATGGTCCCAGTGACGCAATGCACCTAAACCTTCTTAGCCACTCAGACATCTCTCTAAAGATGTTTGTTTCATTCTCACGGGGAACCAGTGTAATCTATCGATCGTCTATTAGAGATGGTTGATATTGAAACAGGAGTCCCTCTGCTCCATGCCTCCGCATAGGAAACCAAATGTGCACTTATCGAGTCTAGAACCACGAGATAACATAAAAGATCTCTTAGGAACACATAATACTTCTACACTAAGTGTATTGCATCATTGGACACTAAGTGTAAATTATCGAGTCCTTCGCAGATCTTAGCAATCTGCCTTAAACGTTTATGAGGGATTTACTTATGTATTTCTCGAGTGATTGAACGGAAATCCTGCCAGGGTCAACATCAAACAGCCCTGACAGCAGGTCACTTCGGTGATTCCTTGTGGATTACGCTTAGTGTGTTCGATGGTTCCAAACGGTCAACAGTCGTGGGGTGATCTCCAGCGACTCACTTAATCGTGGGTGTACTTATGTATGTCTGTGTAAGCCCTCTAGGGGGTATCCGATTAGGAATGGCCTTCGTAAGGATTAGAAGGAGTCTTCACACTATGCTGTTGACAAATTCTAATTCCGAACATGTAAGTACCGGATGTATTATTGCTAACTGTTTCAATGCAGGTACAACCACCATCCTAAACACCAGCTTCCACATACTCATACTTGCATCTCAACAAATATGAAAGCTCTCATGAAAGATCGAAGCAACATTCAAGTCAAAGATAGATTCCATGCCAAAAGAATCTACAAAGTGATAAGACAACGATCTAAAGCAAAGCAACGTTCAAAGAAGAATTCTACGTCAACACTAAGAATCTTCATCAATGAAAAGAGAGCTACACACGAATGAAAGTTTCAAACGTCAAAGATGTATGAGCATGTTGGAAAGATGCAGATCCACTGGAGTCTAAGAGAGTGACGAATGGCAGATTACGACATCAACTGATCACTATCACATCATCAAAGATAAAGAACAAAGAACGATGAATCATTTCTACTAATCATTTTTTGAAGACATCCAAAGCCATGAAAGTCTACAATTAAAGATAAAGACAATGACGTCAAGAAACCTCAAATGACCGTGACGAATATCACTCCTTCATAACCGATCCTTAGGGGGAGATTGTTAGGATCTAAGTTTATCAATATTTATCATGTCTCGGTTATTTCAGTATATGTAATAGGTTGCTATTATATTTGTTTACTTATGTTTAAACGTTTAGAGTCCAATAAGCGTCCAATAGGCCTAGAAGCCCACGTTTAGAGAAGATAGGGAAGAGAGGAGTGTTGCCCTACTCTTCACCTATAAATAGGACTCATTGTATCTCATATTTCTTGTTGGTTATTTCATTATCTTAAGAAAACTCTTGCACTTTTACCTTTCATATTGATCTAATCCACCAAACTCTATTTCTCATCTTATTTCTA
Source organism: Artemisia annua (assembly GCA_014162995.1). NCBI lineage: Eukaryota > Viridiplantae > Streptophyta > Magnoliopsida > Asterales > Asteraceae > Artemisia > Artemisia annua. The sequence continues at coordinate 105,270 of LBNU01001298.1, forward strand.
TACTTGTGTTTACAATATGGTGACCTAACACAAAGAAAAAGACTTGTATTCGGTTTAAAGAGAGTAGTATGCATGTATCCCCCTCACAGGGTTTGTAAAGCATTTAGAAAGAGTGAGGCTATGAACTCACCTGGGCTTAGGGAAATCTGATTGATGTAAAAAGTAACTCGGAAACTAGACTGCCTTACTCACGTATCCTGGTGGTATTGTAGGTGTAGATATATGTCAAGCTCTGGTTATTTTGTTCAAGTTTCTTAAGTAATCATTCTTAGGGTTTTTAGTGTTTTAGATATAACATAACACCGTTCAGGCCATCACAATTCAGAAGTATAAGACTCCTTACATGAAGCTCCCTACTATTGTATTATGTTATCAACATAATACCGTTCGGGCCATCATAATTCAGAAGTTAATACTCCTCACATGAAGCTCCTTACTATTGAGTCATGTAGTTATTAGAGTTTAGTTATAACATAACACCGTTCGGGCCATCATAATTCAGAGGTCATGCAATAATCGTTTGAGGAGCCAGGGCACTTTAAATCGTAAGCCCAGCAAACTCGTCAAAACAAAATATCCAAATGATACCCCTCACATGAAGCTCCCTAGTTGTGTTATGCTTCTAACTTAAATTAGATTTTTATTTCTATATTAAAATACTTTCACTTTATACCCTTATAATTTATATATTTACAAAATATACCCTGAACTTATTAATACTTATATTATTTATACTTATAACTATCTAGACTTGACACAAAGTCCCTATACTTTTATATTTTGGGAAAATGGCAGAAATGACCCTTGGACATATAATTTTTCAAAATTTACCATTTATACCCTTAACTTTATAACTTTTGCAAAACTAGTCCTTATAAGTTTATAACTATTTTACTTTCTATCATAAGGTTATGTAACTTTGCAAAAAGGGTCCTTATGCTTATAACTTCTAAGAAATGTCAAAAATAGTCCCTAGACTTAATATTTTCATAAAGTTACCATATATACCCCTATGCATTGAAAACTTTGCAAAACTAGTCCTAATTCCATGCAAATCATATTTTTATGAAACAAAAAGCTTTCCTTGCTTATGGTTAACTAATATTAGCTTATCTAAGTTTCATAAACTAGCTTATAGCTTATGAAAAGGGTTTATAGCATAAAAATAGTAATTCGACTCATTTTAGGGTTTAAAAAGAAAACTAGCAAGTTTTAGTGATCAAGGCTTAGGCAAAGGTTCTAAGGCATCCTATAACTAACCTAGTACTGTATTATAACTATTAGAATCAAAATTAAAGGCTTACTTGACCAGCTAGAGCTTAACGTGGGTACCTAGGGTTTTCTAGGCAAAAATGGAACTCGACAAGCATACAAGGCTTAGGTACTCGACTTCTAAGGTATCTAGGACACTACTACTACCCTTAGGACCAGAATATGTGAGGTGTTTAAAAAGTGAAGGTGTGGTTTGAAGTGAAGAGGGTGCTTGGTGGTGCTAAGGAGGTGTGTAAGCTACTAGGTAGGTTGCTAGAGGTGTTTGAGGTGCTTACTATACTTAGTTTTAGGTTTAGGTTTAAGTTATGTTTAGTTTAAACCTAATTTTGCTTAGTGAGAGATTAGGGTCTAGCTTAGGGTTTAGTGCCTAGATTAGGGTCCTATGAGTGTTTAGTGGCTAGGATTAAGTCCTAAGAAGCTTATACTAAGTGGTGGTAGCTTATGGGAAATATTTGGGAAAGTTTAACCTAGTTTCCGGGAAGTTATAACCTAGTTATGGTTTTGTGCTTACGAGACTTGTACCTATGCTCTAAGAGGTTGTACTAGAGTATAAGTGTGCTAAGATATCCTATTGTTCTAAGGTAACTCATACATAAGTCTTGAACACTTTCAAACTAGTTTAGATAAGCAATTAGGGTTTAGTAAACACATAGGCCTGATTAGGGCTTAATTAGGGTTTATTTAGGGTTTTGTGATGAGTTTAGTGTGTTAGATTGATAGATTAGTTATTGTGGTGTTGTTGTGATCTTATGCTTGACATACCAAGAGTTTATAGGATGTGAATGTAAAAATATTTGGCTTGTGTGGATAGATGAGCAGGTCTAGATAGTCATGCAAGTAGTGAATCCACATAAAAAGCAAAAATTTACCTGTGAAATACCTGATATAGGTATTTATAGTGATGAGATTTTTGTGGGTTGTTATAGGTCGTCCCAAGAGCTGTGTGTGTGGAGTCTATCTAAGTTTAGTGTCACGTATAAAAGGGGGTTTATGATTGTAAAGATTAATTAACTAATAAAAGTAAATGACAAAGCAAGTAAATACACTACAACAAAAGTGGCTTTTTAGGACCCTTTGTGTGGGACGGTATGATAATGGAGTCCTAAAAAACTGTTTAATAGGACATATGAGCGTTTAGGGTCCTTTTTAAATATTTGCTACTTAGGCGATGTCCTAAAAAGTTATATAATAGGATGGTCGATGATTTGGGGTCCTATTATCATATAACTTAATAGGACACTTAAAATATGGATCCTAATAAATTACTTTATAAGACATTTAGTTGTTAGTGTCCCGTTATGTGATAGTGTAATACGACACTTGATCACTAGATGTCCTATTATGACATAACCTAATAAGACCCTTGACACTTGGGTCTTAAGAGAAAACGTAGTATTTAGGACGAAGTTTTTTGGGACGTTCAAAAAATAGTGCCAAATGCAGGTATTTGGTACCGTTTGGATAACCGTGCCAAAAATATATGTATTTGGAACAGCTGCTAAAAAATCGTTCCAAATACATATGCATTTGAAACAGTGTTTAATAATGGTGCCAAATACTTATGCTTTTGGAACAATTTTAAATAATGGTGTCAAATGCATATATATTTGGAACGGTTGCTAAAAGCCGTGCCAAATACGTATAAGTTTTGCGGATGCTTATAATATAGTGACATAAATACCATTATTTGGGACTGTTTTTATAATATGCTTTAGCCAATTTTCAATAATCTTCGCCACAATTCAACCTACCATAACCTCGGATCACTTAAGCGTTTCTTCTATTACTTTTCGGCGAATTATCTACACAGTTTGTTGTGTAAAAGTTTCAAAGATCGGTTGAATACATTTCTTCAACCGAAAACTCAGTTTGATATCACAAGAATATCCATTTACCTTCTTCATCCAACGAATATCGAATGCATGGATGAAGCAAAATTTATTGTATATCCTTATAAATATGAATTTACCTAATTGATTGATTGCATTTCAAATTTCACATATATAAGATGTATTTTTCAAAAAAAAAAAAAAACAAAAAAAAAAAAAAAAAAAAAAAAAAAAAAAAAAAAAAAAATCACTTTTTTTTTTAAATTAAATATCTCACAAACCGTTAATCATTACGCGAAAAAAATCATATCATCGCGACGAGAATTAAATTATCTTTCTATAGATATGCACTTCTATATAATTTTGACTAATTTTTTCGGGTCAATAATTGTACTTGGGTTATTCGGGTCAACACGAGTAACCCGAATACCAAATAGGGTTGGCTATCGGGTTAAAAAATGTTTGGTAACTCGGGTTCGGATTGACCCGATTGACCCAAAAAAGAGTTTTTAATGAAATTTTTGTAAATGATCTATTTAAGTGAGTTCAAATAGGCAATTTCATTATATTTTACTCATATTATGGTTGACTCGAACCCAAATGGACACAACATTGACCCAAACCCGATTAACCCAAAATCAAATAGGGTCAGGTTCTGGTAGGGGTAGCAAGCGAGTCGTGTTCGTGTTAACTTATTCGGGTTCGCGTGTTGGCGGGTTAGTATAACATCTACCCAAACACGACCCATTTATTAATTGTGTCAATAAACTCAACCCTAACCCAGACCTGCATAACACGTGTAACCTGTTTGTGACCCGTTTAAGTAAATAGGTCAAGTAGTGAATAAGGTTGGTGGTTTGTTGATTAACTAGTTTAAATGCAAAAATAATATAAGGACCTAAAATATGATAAAAATAACATACAAATAACTATACGACAATTTTCTGATGTCAATTTCAGAGGTATAATGTAGCTCATATTAAGTACATAAAAAAATACATTAATCCACATCAAACATAAAAACTAGGTTATATATTTTATTTTTAGAGTCGTATATACTTAAACGAGTTCACAAGTTGACATGTTTAATACTTACTCAATCCAAACACGACCCGTTTATTAAACAGGTTAGACGGGTTAACCTGTTTTTTATCCAAACCTGTTTAACTTCTTGTCGCTTATCGTGTCGTGTCGAAATTGCTCCCCTAGGTTCAGGCATGTTATTTTAGCTTTGACCCGTCTCGAATTGACCCGAACCCGACCAACCCGACCCGATTAACACCTCTAGTTAAAAGTGTAGTTAGTGAAAAAAATTTAAATTTTTTGCATAATGAAAGTGGATAATTATTATGAGACGGAAGCACTATTTAATGACTCAGTTTATTAACATCCTTTTAAAAAAAAAAAAAAAGTATTGAGATTTGAATTTTTGTTTCTATTGTATACGGCTAAAAGGTGCTCAATATCTAAAATTTTCCCAAAATTTGAATACCTACCGCCTAAAATTTCACATCTACTTTATTTGCACCAAATTGGGTGCCGCCCCCTTCAGTTTATTTAGCTATCTCGTATCATTTTCCCTAAACTAAACCCTACCACTTTTAATTGAACATTTCTTGGATCTCGATTTAACCCAAATCAAAACAATACAAACCATCAAAAATATAATGTCACTGTTTGTAACACCCCAACCTGCCAAGGGTAGAAGTGCTACATTATGGTGACATATCAAAGCATATACAGACATACAACATATGTATTACAATTGAATTCCAAAGGTTACAAACGTTTTCCTGATAAAGGAATACATCTCAGAATCTTAAAATACAAAATGATAATCTAAAGTCTTTTAAAACCACTTGGAATATAGCCACGCAAAATCTTCTCTAAAACTCCTATTTGCACTCTTCACCCATAACCCAGCTTCCTTCTAAAACCTGCCGCGGGGAAAAGAAAACGCGGCTGAGCTTAAAAAGCCCAGTGAACAGATATAACAATAGGGTAATGTGAAACAGAAGAAAAGAGATCGAATATGTTGCATTGGATGAGTATCAGAATGGTCATAGCATAAGAAATAATGGCAATAAGGTGAAATAAATATTAATAAGAAAAGATTCAGTGTTACATTACCAGTTTAAGTTTAAATCTAAGTTAAGGTGCAGACAAAGTATTCAGTATTTCAACCACGTGCCCAGAACAGAACAGATAATAACAGATAATCGCCTCATATGCAATCCAGAGGGGAGGCCTCAGAATATCAGATATAAACAGAGGGGTGACCTCAATGGGTTGTGAAGGACGTGTATTGCACACACAGCCACATTCACCAGATAACAGATAATAACAGATAACAGATATTAGATAACAGACCTAGGATGCATCCATTCGCCCCTTACCCATTCACATGCAGACCATAATCAAAGGGACGGTGTGAGAAATCACTCACCCACACATGAGTCATGTCACTGGTGCATCAATGACACGGACATGGAACCCCCATGCCTAGTGATAGCCCGGGTTTCATACTGAATGGTCAATGTCTAATTTTAACAGTTCAGATTACATATCAGAATTAATTATCCAGATTAAACAGATGTCCAGATTTTTTTACAGATCGTATCAGATATACAGATGTCAGATTTAGTCAGATTAGTAGTTTCATAAATCAGAGATTCAATTTTAGAAAGGTTCACAAGTCAGAAGTTCATCCTTTAAAGGGTTTATAAATCAGAAGTTTATCTTTTGAAAAGGTTTATAAATCAGAAGTTTATCTTTTAAAAAGGTTCATAAGCCAGAGGTTCATAAATCAGAAGTTCAATATCAAAAGGTTTATATATCAGAAGTTTAATATCAGAGGTCCATGTTTCATAAATACAATGTCAAAGGTTCAGATAGCAATTTCAGATAGTAAGTGATTCAGAAAATAACCAATGATTCAGGAAACAAGTTCAAACAGTAAGGGATCATAGCAATGGCATAGGGAATCCTAAGCAAAAGAAACAGAAAGGTAACAATGGTTCATACCAATGGTTCAGAGTTTACAAGTATGAAAGTTTAATAAGAAAAACAGATTTAGAAGTCTTCCATTTCATTTAAAATCATATTTATCATAAAGGTAGTTCTTTAAAATATTTTTAGCAAGAGTTATTTAAATTTCCATTTAAAACAAGTCTAATATCATATTAACAGAAATCATATCCATACAGTTGTCCCATGCCATCCGGTTATATTTTCAAAAGTTATCATACAAATGTAATATCAATGAACCAGAGATATCAGAGGAACCAAGATCAGAAATCAGAGTGGAGTGGGGAAGACGGATCATGAGTCATGAGAAACCTTACTGAAAGGTCAGAATATCTGTACCTCAACCAGTAGACAAAGCGGACACAAAAGCGTCAGACATAAATAGGAACTCCTCATTCTTCACTGGACCTAGACGGATTAGAAGTCGAGAATTATTCATTTATTCATTTTAAATCAGATTGCTTCTTTTTGAGTTATCTTTCCATATTTAGCAGATTTCTATTTTTAGTAACTTTCCAGATTTAGCATGACTTCCTATCTTATTAGATTTCCAGAATTAGTAAGTTTCTATTTTTAGAAGGTTTCCAATTTCAGAAGTTTCCAAAATTAATACTTTCCAAAAGTAGCAGGTTTCCATAAATAGTAAGATTTCCTTAATTGGCAAGTTTCCATTTACAGACATTTTCATTAAAGTTACTTTGATCATTTTGCCAAGTTATTAGCTTCTCAGAATTCACAGATATGGTTTTATGCTTATTTCCCAAGATTAGGGTTTCTTTTGAAACTTTAGCATAGTTTAGGGTTTAAAGTGTCAATTACTCAATTCAAAGGTCACAAATGAAATATATCACATTTTAACACTTAGACATAAGTCATACCAGTCTCAGATATCAGATTTACACTTTACACCCCTCCAGTTACAAAAGTTACATATTAAACCCTTAATTAAACATATTTCCATAATTAAACCATAAATTAATATAATTATCAAATAAGCCCTTCATTTATCCAAAATTTACAAGAACAGCCCTTAACCATTTATTCAGATCATACAATGCTTAATTTGCCATATTTACCATTTTAGTCCCTCAAGTTATAATATTTACTCTTTAGCCCTTTAAAACATATACTTAACATATAAACCTTATAATTCATCAAATAATCATGCAAGCCCATCAAATATCATTAAATTACACTTTAGTCCTTTTTAATATTCAAATTACAAAATACAACCCTTCACTTACAATTTACATATTTAGCCCCTCAATTTACAATAATTACATATTATACCTTTTAATTATGAAAATTACAAATAAACCCTCTTTAATTATCAAAAATACTCTTGATACCTTTAAATAAATTTTAGGTCCAGAATTACCTTCATGTTACAGAAATTACCATTTACACCCTTAGTTTCACGTAATTACAAAACTAGCCCTTTTATTATATAATTTATCAAAAACAATTAATTACTTATTAAATTTACCATAAGGCCCTCATAAATCATCATATTTTCACATTACACCTTTGAATACTTATTTAGACCAGAATTGATCTCAAGTTCCCAGAATTACAGTTTACACCCCTCAAATATTATTATTTACAATTAATTATATGTAATTATATATATTTCACAAATTAAACCTTTTAATTATGAAACTTACCCATTTAACCCTTATACTTATTTTATACAATTTCCTACTGATCTTTTATGATTTTCAGAACAGCCCCTCATGTTTCAGAATTTACAAAACATACCCTTCTATTTACAAAATCATCATCGGTTTTAATTATTATTCCACAAACCCTAACCAAATTTCCTCCCAATCATTTAGCAATTATTACATGATCATATAGCATTAATTAACATCACAAAACATCCAGAATTCCAAACCCTAGTCTCGTTCATATTTTTCCTTTTTCTTTTCTTTCTTTTTATTTAATCGGTAACAATAAAATAAAATCAAATAATACATAAAAGCTTCTAATAATCCGTAGCATATTTTTCCCAGATTCTATAATCAATATAACATGTTCTAAAAATATGGTCATGCCTCAGAAAATTCGTATATGTCTCATTTGCTTTTTAATCCAATCGGTAAAAACAATACTAATTCAAAATGATTCGTATAAGCCTCCAATAATTTATAGCACATTTTTATAGTGTTCTAGGATGAAAATAACATGTTCTAAAAATATAGATTAGCCAAATAAAATTCGTATACAGCCCCTTTTTATTTTAGCCCAATATTAGGGTTTATATCAAAATAATTTTCGTATGACCTTTTAATCATGCATGGGTCGAATCCATCATTTTATACAGATGATATAGGATATAAAGAGTATTAGAAAAATACCAGATGTGGTTTGGATCGACCAGAATAGGTTGTGGGATTTTTGATCTTTCGGTTACAACTATATCGAGCATGTAAATCACCAACCATCGAACCAGCTTTCAACAAATCGAACCACTATTTTTCCCATGTCTCTTACAATATATGGAACCTTAGAAAAATACTCAAGAGCTCCAGAAAATTATTGAGGCGTCGCTTGTGATTTTTAGGCTTTTTAGGGTTTAGTTTTGGTGTAAAAATATAATACGGATATTGGAGATAATGTAGGAGATTTAGGGAATCAATTATGGCCGAGTTTTTGGGATTATAGGAGGCCAAAAATCAGAATTCTAAGTTTCCTTATTTATTTGATTCTTATCTCTTTTATTTCTAAATTTTGTACAATTATTAAAACAATTTTGGACTTCTAATTATTTTAGGCGTGGCCTAAATAAATTTTAGGTGGGCTTTCATAATTCAATTGTCCTATTAAAATTATTATTGATCATAGTTTGTATATTTATAAGAGTTTAGGAATTATTTGTTATTTAATTATAGTTTTTACAAAATTTTAAAATTATAGGGGCAATTTGGTAATTTTGCAAAGTTCTAAATTTTAGGTATTACAACTTCTTCCCCTCTAAAAGAAAATTTCGTCCGCGAAATTTGAAGTCGCTAAGTCAGACGGAGCCGTAGCAGATTACGAAAGATCGTCGCAGATATCTTCACGTTCAGGGAGGTTCTCCCAACAGAATCTTCCAAGGACAACTAGTTTCTCATGACTCAATCCAGATAAAAGGGTTTAGGATCCCTCAAAACAAAACGGGTCAGGGTGAATCGGGTCAAACCAATGCAACATATAACAGATGACGCTAGGTGAGTCTTATCAGAAATGCATATTGAAAGTAGACAGAAATCAGATCAAATGATGATATTCAGACAATAGAGCTCTATTATGGAGCTTAAGATTTGTAACAGATATACAGAGGTCAGCAGAATGCAAATCGAGAGTTCAAACTTATTCAGATCTCTTACGAACAAGGACAACATAAACATAGGCAGAAAGGATCCAGAGTTTCACTAATCGCGGATAATTCAGATAAGATATCAGAACTTTCAGGATTTCAAAGGCACTCCTCGGATATCCTATGATCACAATAAGCGCACATTATATGGTGTAAGTATTATCACGTTGATCAGGCGTCATAATACGAGCACCACATAATTATGCCCTCATGATGATCATACTTTATCTCGAGTCGTGAACAGACAACCTATTCTAGTCCACTAGTACTTCTACAGTCCAGAGATTAACAGAATCAGATTCCATAGCTTAGGGGAAAACAGACTGCTCAAAGAGTAATGGGAATCCCAGAATTTCTATCAGAGCAACGTACTGCGTTCGAGAACATAGATTTTCACAATTCGTCAGAATTCTCAAAATGAGGCCAATATCAGAAAACGCAGAGTAAACACGGAACTGAGGTGTTTCTAGAGAATTTAAAATCTTTACAACATTTTATAACCAGATATAAAACTTAAGTGGGTCAACGGAAATGAGAATTCATCGTCAACTTCTTCCTTCACAGAATCAGTCCATTTAAACATGGGATGAATAAAATCATGAACTTGAGTCTGGTTCGTCAATCCTTCGGCAGTTCCTCTTGGAATGTGATGGAGTAATATGAACTTCTGGCACAATCTTGAATTCCTCCATCATCCAGTCTGCTTCCGCTCTTAATTCATCCTAGTACAACCAAGATGAATAGGGAAGTGAGACTGTATGTCTTCATCTGCTCTAGGTCCGCCGTCTTGACTAGATCTTGTTCTCTGCTCGCCAACACTTCTGCCATGAAGGGATCGTTTTCCACTCTTCGGGGTAACCACTGCTGTTGCTAATTCCAACTCATGCCGTGAACAATCTTCTCATCCGTTGTAGTCGCAATAACGCATAAACAATCATCTTCCTGTAATGCATATGTTCATGACCGAGTCTCTTCTAGAAACATTCTAAGTTAGGTACCGCTTGCAAGTGCGGAAGCATATTTCTATATCAGCCTTCCCAGAACTACATTCTCAATCAGACTGAGATGTTCTTCTCCGTCTCTGAATGTACTAATAAGTCATACAATGACCATAGCCTAAACATTTAAGAGACATAAATTCCATTGGGGCATAAGAATATTTAACATATTAGCCAATACAATTGGCATCATCAGAATTTGCAATAACGAGTACAAGGGTAGTTTCAGAAATCATTTAGAGAAAAGATTTACATTTACTTCGCAACATCTTCCTTCTTCACAGTCAAACTGAAATACTTTACGGAGGTTATGCTCGATTATTTAACTTATTTCTTGAAAGTTCCATTGGGTACTTCTTCAGCCCATCAAACGAAATCCGATTACCGAGTTTCAAATATAGACCAACTCGATTATTAATATGCGGAAAGGGATAAAGATTTTGGATAATGGTTTGGTTAGGTTCACGATAGTCGATTCATCGTCATATACTTCTCTCTCTTCTTCATAAACCGGCCGGATCGTCCAAGATAATTACTAGGGTGAGTAACAATCATATTTGGTCGGCTCTCTCAACTTCCATGGCTTCTTCAATTGAGATCAGTTCAGTGCCAACTCTATTTCTCAGTAGGAGGGAGTACCAGAAGGTTCATCAGAGAATATCATATAATCATGTACCACAAATACTGCCGGTGCCAGAGCTTTTCAAGGGTGGACACTAATAGATGTCAGAAGAAATTTGAAAATCAAAAAAAGATCGGGATATGTATTTTCATAGCAGCATTTATCTTAACAGATTTATGTGGTCCAGAAACAGAAGTAGGGTGGGCAGATTGTTTAAAGGTCATATACCAGTATAGTGGTCTATGGTAACTTATGAGGAGTCAACCAATCCATAATCAAAGGACCTCAAAAATCAAATTTATCAAAAGCTAACGGGTTCATAGGACAAATATAGTCATCAAACCAGGCAGATGGTTTGTATATCAGAGTCCAGTACAAGATACTTCAGAAAACGGTTCAAGGTGTTGGAATCTTGTTTGGTTTTCAACACAAGTGATAGGCGGAGTATGTATCAATGGTAATACAAACATCGTATGATCATCAAAAATGAGATGTATGGAATGCCAGTTATCAGTATCATCATGCTCAGTTAACAAATCCATACTATCATATTCTTTCGAAGAAACTGATTGGTAAACTGAGTTCATCATTCAGAGGGAGGTAAACAAATTTTCCTGCATCAGTAATTAACAATCAACTGGGTTCTGCTAGTAAAGGATCTTGTAAGGTCAAATAGTATCAGATGATACCTTTCATACCCATCATAAGTAAGGAATTTACAGAAGGTGTCAAACACATCATGGTTGAATGACCTTAGGAAAGGTCGGTAAGTTATCAGAATGTTTGTCAGTCAAAAATGAAATCTGAGGATCAGAATCAAGGTGAACTGGAATGGTATAAGGTTTCAATGTCATTTTTGAAGTTTTCTCAACTTACTTGGTTGCTGAATTTAGGTTGCAAAACATTTTAATCCCAGAAATAGAAATTCTTGAAAGGCATAACTAAAGGCGGAAACACGAATCAGAGTAACGCGAAAGCAGTGCTACTACTAGATGTCCTAGTCTACCCATTCCTCACCGGTAATTCTCAGAGGTTGTCTTGCGGGTGCCTACAGCGGAACTTAATGGTCCAGACTTCACAGGTCAAGGTTTAATGTACTACAAGTCGTAGCCTGGGCTCTGATACCATAATTGTAACACCCCAACCCGCCAAGGGTAGAAGTGCTACATTATGGTGACATATCAAAGCATATACAGACATACAACATATGTATTACAATTGAATTCCAAAGGTTACAAACGTTTTCCTGATAAAGGAATACATCTCAGAATCTTAAAATACAAAATGATAATCTAAAGTCTTATCAAAACCACTTGGAATATAACCACGCAGAATCTTCTCTAAAACTCCTATTTGCACTCTTCACCCATAACCCAGCTTCCTTCTAAAACCTGCCGCGGGGAAAAGAAAACGCGGCTGAGCTTAAAAAGCCCAGTGAACAGATATAACAAAAGGGTAATATGAAACAGAAGAAAAGAGACCGAATATGTTGCATTGGATGAGTATCAGAATGGTCATAGCATAAGAAATAATGACAATAAGGTGAAATAAATATTAATAAGAAAAGATTAAGTGTTACGTTACCAGTTTAAGTTTAAATCTAAGTTAAGGTGCAGACAAAGTATTCAGTATTTCAACCACGTGCCCAGAACAGATCAGATAATAACAGATAATCGCCTCATATGCAATCCAGAGGGGAGGCCTCAGAATATCAGATATAAACAGAGGGGTGACCTCAATGGGTTGTGAAGGACGTGTATTGCACACACAGCCACATTCACCAGATAACAGATAATAACAGATAACAGATATCAGATAACAGACCTAGGATGCATCCATTCGCCCCTTACCCATTCACATGCAGACCATAATCAAAGGGACGGTGTGAGAAATCACTCACCCACACATGAGTCATGTCACTGGTGCATCAATGACACGGACATGGAACCCCCATGCCTAGTGATAGCCCGGGTTTCATACTGAATGGTCAATGTCTAATTTTAACAGTTCAGATTACATATCAGAATTAATTATCCAGATTAAACAGATGTCCAGATTTTTTTACAGATCGTATCAGATATACAGATGTCAGATTTAGTCAGATTAGTAGTTTCATAAATCAGAGATTCAATTTTAGAAAGGTTCACAAGTCAGAAGTTCATCCTTTAAAGGGTTTATAAATCAGAAGTTTATCTTTTGAAAAGGTTTATAAATCAGAAGTTTATCTTTTAAAAAGGTTCATAAGCCAGAGGTTCATAAATCAGAAGTTCAATATCAAAAGGTTTATATATCAGAAGTTTAATATCAGAGGTCCATGTTTCATAAATACAATGTCAAAGGTTCAGATAGCAATTTCAGATAGTAAGTGATTCAGAAAATAACCAATGATTCAGGAAACAAGTTCAAACAGTAAGGGATCATAGCAATGGCATAGGGAATCCTAAGCAAAAGAAACAGAAAGGTAACAATGGTTCATACCAATGGTTCAGAGTTTACAAGTATGAAAGTTTAATAAGAAAAACAGATTTAGAAGTCTTCCATTTCATTTAAAATCATATTTATCATAAAGGTAGTTCTTTAAAATATTTTTAGCAAGAGTTATTTAAATTTCCATTTAAAACAAGTCTAATATCATATTAACAGAAATCATATCCATACAGTTGTCCCATGCCATCCGGTTATATTTTCAAAAGTTATCATACAAATGTAATATCAATGAACCAGAGATATCAGAGGAACCAAGATCAGAAATCAGAGTGGAGTGGGGAAGACGGATCATGAGTCATGAGAAACCTTACTGAAAGGTCAGAATATCTGTACCTCAACCAGTAGACAAAGCGGACACAAAAGCGTCAGACATAAATAGGAACTCCTCATTCTTCACTGGACCTAGACGGATTAGAAGTCGAGAATTATTCATTTATTCATTTTAAATCAGATTGCTTCTTTTTGAGTTATCTTTCCATATTTAGCAGATTTCTATTTTTAGTAACTTTCCAGATTTAGCATGACTTCCTATCTTATTAGATTTCCAGAATTAGTAAGTTTCTATTTTTAGAAGGTTTCCAATTTCAGAAGTTTCCAAAATTAATACTTTCCAAAAGTAGCAGGTTTCCATAAATAGTAAGATTTCCTTAATTGGCAAGTTTCCATTTACAGACATTTTCATTAAAGTTACTTTGATCATTTTGCCAAGTTATTAGCTTCTCAGAATTCACAGATATGGTTTTATGCTTATTTCCCAAGATTAGGGTTTCTTTTGAAACTTTAGCATAGTTTAGGGTTTAAAGTGTCAATTACTCAATTCAAAGGTCACAAATGAAATATATCACATTTTAACACTTAGACATAAGTCATACCAGTCTCAGATATCAGATTTACACTTTACACCCCTCCAGTTACAAAAGTTACATATTAAACCCTTAATTAAACATATTTCCATAATTAAACCATAAATTAATATAATTATCAAATAAGCCCTTCATTTATCCAAAATTTACAAGAACAGCCCTTAACCATTTATTCAGATCATACAATGCTTAATTTGCCATATTTACCATTTTAGTCCCTCAAGTTATAATATTTACTCTTTAGCCCTTTAAAACATATACTTAACATATAAACCTTATAATTCATCAAATAATCATGCAAGCCCATCAAATATCATTAAATTACACTTTAGTCCTTTTTAATATTCAAATTACAAAATACAACCCTTCACTTACAATTTACATATTTAGCCCCTCAATTTACAATAATTACATATTATACCTTTTAATTATGAAAATTACAAATAAACCCTCTTTAATTATCAAAAATACTCTTGATACCTTTAAATAAATTTTAGGTCCAGAATTACCTTCATGTTACAGAAATTACCATTTACACCCTTAGTTTCACGTAATTACAAAACTAGCCCTTTTATTATATAATTTATCAAAAACAATTAATTACTTATTAAATTTACCATAAGGCCCTCATAAATCATCATATTTTCACATTACACCTCTGAATACTTATTTAGACCAGAATTGATCTCAGTTCCCAGAATTACAGTTTACACCCCTTAAATATTATTATTTACAATTAATTATATATAATTAAATATATTTCACAAATTAAACCTTTTAATTATGAAACTTACCCATTTAACCCTTATACTTATTTTATACAATTTCCTACTAATCTTTTATGATTTTCAGAATAGCCTTTCATGTTTCAGAATTTACAAAACATACCCTTCTATTTACAAAATCATCATCGGTTTTAATTATTATTCCACAAACCCTAACCAAATTTCCTCCCAATAATTTAGCAATTATTACATGATCATATAGCATTAATTAACATCACAAAACATCCAGAATTCCAAACCCTAGTCTCGTTCATATTTTTCCTTTTTCTTTTCTTTCTTTTTGTTTAATCGGTAACAATAAAATAAAATCAAATAATACATAAAAGCTTCTAATAATCCGTAGCATATTTTTCCCAGATTCTATAATCAATATAACATGTTCTAAAAATATGGTCATGCCTCAGAAAATTCGTATATGTCTCATTTGCTTTTTAATCCAATCGGTAAAAACAGTACTAATTCAAAATGATTCGTATAAGCCTCCAATAATTTATATCACATTTTTATAGTGTTCTAGGATGAAAATAACATGTTATAAAAATATAGATTAGCCAAATAAAATTAGTATACAGCCCCTTTTTATTTTAGCCTAATATTAGGGTTTATATCAAAATAATTTTCGTATGACCTTTTAATCATGCATGGGTCGAATCCATCATTTTATACAGATGATATAGGATATAAAGAGTATTAGAAAAATACCAGATGTGGTTTGGATCGACCAGAATAGGTTGTGGGATTTTTTGATCTTTCGGTTACAACTATATCGAGCATGTAAATCACCAACCATCGAACCAGCTTTCAACAAATCGAACCACTATTTTTCCCATGTCTCTTACAATATATGGAACCTTAGAAAAATACTCAAGAACTCCAGAAAATTATTGAGGCGTCGCTTGTGATTTTTAGGCTTTTTAGGGTTTAGTTTTGGTGTAAAAATATAATAC
>LBNU01001298.1:149658-160112 GCA_014162995.1 Artemisia annua
TAAAACAATAATTGCATGTGTCAAATTTCTTTAGTGCATATACCTTAGACATCCATATTATGTTCCCCGATAAGTGTCATGCATACATCTATCATCATCATTATGTATATGTGCATCCTTTTTCAACTAACTTTGCTTTGTAGCACTCTTCCGTTACTCGATTTCTTGGTGCCTCAAATAAGGGGGAGCATACACCAAGGGGGAGCATTGGTGATGTGTATTACATCCCTATCTATATATTATATATTTTTCGTTGCAGGAAACTAACCCTTGATGTAGGTTAAAAGTTTGCAATTTATTTGATCCATGGATTCGCTAGAGTCATGTTTTAGAGGTTGATATGATCAAGGCTTTACTTAGGATGATGCAAGCTCGCCTCTTTATTTCAAGGATTGAAGGGTAGTAGAAGTCTCGTCTAGGAGTCCACCTTTTTACTTCGACAAAAGGGGGAGAAGAAGTGTAAACAAGTAACTTATACATTCTAATATAAGATATAGTTTACATAGTTTGTCATCATCAAAAAAGGGGAGATTGTTGGCATGAATATTACGATATTTAATCTAAACATCCTCTTCATGTTTTGATGATGACAAAGATGTAAGTTACAATATATAACTTAAAATGCTTAAGTTACTTGTGATCACAATTCATCTATGCATTCATACGTCAACAAGCCTCGACATCTCAACGTCTCGAGTATGCTTCAACAATCACTTAAGGTATGTATAAACAAATGTCTAATACATTTTATGATCAAAGGGAGTTTTATTTAAACACTACAAATTATATAAAATGATATAAATATTTTATATATTTTGAAAAACACTTTTGGTATATAAAGGAAAATGTTTAATTCATAATAAATATATGAATTCAAATTTTTAGCCAAAATTTCACTAGATAAACCTTCCCCAGAAAAGATAAGAAAAACTGCCGTTTTCGTCTGGGCGGCCCCCTTAATTTTAAGGGGGCCGACATACAATTAAAGGAGCCGACACACTCCATTTTGTCAGAATTGTCAGAAACTTTTGCCTATAAATACTGGTTCATTTCTACTATTTTTCCACACCTTTTACACGAAAATTTTTAGTCCCAATCCTTTCCAAACACACTTCTAAATCCTTTGATCATAAGTTTATTAGTCTTTGTTTCAAGTGATTCAATCCCTCATCACTCAAAGTGCAAGAGAAGAATCCTCCCTATCATAAAGCCAAAGATGTATTAGAGTCTAGTTAGTGTTTATGTGAAGTTGTGAGTTATGTATATGTAATAAGAAGATCAAGATGATCTTACTTAGTAGTGAGTCAATGAGTAAGTAAGAAGTAGTGGAAAGAAGTAGTAGTGTGGAGAACTCATTTAGTTGTGAAGATGTAGGTGTGTGAATAAGTAGTGGAGTATAGAAGAAGTTGTAAAGTAGTGAAGAAGTCGTGAAGTTGTGAAGTCGTGAAGAAGTCGTGAATTCATGTAGAAGTTGTGTAGTGATCGAAGTCGTGTCGTGAGATTGGTTCTAGCTACGATTAGAACCCGACATTTAGCTTAGTGTCGTTAATTGGTGTAAGCAAAAATTGTGTACGGTTTTCTCCACCAAAAGGGAGCTTGTTGAGTAGTGAAGAAAACTCTCGAGTAGGTAACTCGGGGAGTGGAGTAGGGCAAGGAAGGTATCCTTGTAGCCGAACCACTATAAATCATCGTGCCAGGTTTGCATTTCCTTTCTCTTAACTCTTTTCATTTATTCTTACATTTGTCGCTTTATATCTATGCTTGCAAATATGTGTTGATTGTTGCTTATATTGTTTTGATGTTGATTGTGTGATTGATATGAGTTAATATTGTTATAGGATTAATAATTATATGATATGGTCTAATGGACTTAGATGCATTATTCACACTTCTCATGTTGAGTTTAACTTAATAGATGATTTGATACAAAACGTTTTAAGATTTTAAAAGGAAAACATATTCACACAAAGATCAACCAAAGCTCTATTCATAAAACTAAGTTTTGAAAACAAACTCAAAAACACACATATATAATTGATCATATTGATTATATATTGGTTTCATAATAAACTCTAATTGAAGGTTTTGAAACAAACATTTTATAAAACGAAAAAGAGGGAAAACTATTCAACACCCCCTTCTAGTTTTCCACAATGACTATGCGAATCAGATCTACGATCTTCTAGGAAATTTGGATGCTCTTTTTGACACTTATGGTATCAAGCTCCAAGGCCTTGGTAGGAAGTAATTTTGTTTTCATAGGAGTCTAACGTTATCATTTGAGTAGTGGTTTATTTTCTTGTCTAGAGAATAGGAAGTATCTTGTTATGTAAGCTTTTTCGCCTATGTAACGGGCTGAGATATGGGAATCACCCATCTATACTATCTATAATGTAAAAATGGTCAAAGATGAAAAGTGGAATAGTCAAGGTTTGTGAAATGTTGAAAATTTGTTTTGCCTATTCTACCCTTCAAACCTTGCCTATTCTACATAAAAAGTTGAAAGTCTACCATGCCTTTCAAATTTGAAATGTGATGATGAAATGTTGCCTGGCGTATATAATTTATTTAGAAAAATAAATTGAAGAATCAAGACACATAGAAACTAATTTAGGATAATATTACGTATTTTCAAATCTTATAATTGCAAATCCTGTATATATTAAATTACCACTATCCTAATTTCTAGGAATATTAAAGAACATGAGAAATGGAACCTTAAATCATACACGTAAATAACTATGCATGTAACCATAAATTGTCAAACCTTACTAATTGACCATTGGTTTAGGAAAAGATATAGACAACCGGTTATTTTCATAGAAAGGAAAGAAAGAAAAGTGCAAATTGTTAATTTTCATAGAAGATATATATTACATGTATGAAAAACTTACGTTGTCATCTTTATTCAAAATTTTAAACCATTTAACTTATTTCGTCTCATATATAAAAGGAAACAAAGGAAAGAAGAAAATTGCAAATCGTTTTTTTCATAGAAGATATATATCCAAACTAATTTCGTCTCATATTGGGTACTTTTTAAGATTTTTATTTGTCAAACATTACAACTTTAGATTCATTTTACATCTCATTTTTCTTATATATATTGTAACATTCCACCATAAAAACAAATTGATCTTACGTAACAACATATAACAACACATAAAATATCACATACGATTCTCACATGGAACACATTGAAGATCAATTGGAAGCTAATACTTTGGTTAAGTGTTTTGTGTAACCAAAATATGACTATAACTATTTGACGCCGAGGTTTACGTTGTACATTTTTTTGCCTAACGTATACATTTGCTAGATCATTCTAATATGGTTTGTACTACTTGTTAGATTGAATCTCAAATACTTAGCGCTTTCAGTCCTATGGATGTTGATCAAGTTTTCAACCCTACTGTTCCCGATCTTGAACCAGAGGTAAACACAATATACGAAGTACCATTTAGTTATGAGTATAAGAGTATTTATTATACCTTACGTGATATATAGTGGTTAAGGAAGAGATGTCCCACACATAGCACATATAATTACACGGCTACAAGTAGCAGATACACATAGCACAAATGGTTAAACGCCCATATCAAAATAGTCTAACCTTTGAAAAAAGTTTTAAATTGAATGGGTCTATTTGTGTTGTTGTCATATCCAGTGGGTCAAATCTATATCTATAATCTATACTATCTATAAAGAGAAAATAGTCAAAAAGTCAATAAGTGGAAAGTGAAAAAACTGAAATTAATGTATTGACTAAATTACTCTTAATTAATCTATCTTTGCCAACTTAGAAACTATCTTAAGAAACTAAACTATCTTTGGAAACAATAATTACATTGCAACAAGCTTCTCCTACTCCCTTTATTTTATTTATTTCACTTTGCTTCGTGGTTTGGTTGCCATTTTTTCATTGGATTACATTTCATTAAAATATAACAATATTCGACAATGTTGCATTTTTTTTTGTACACTTGACCTTCAACCGTTTAATTACTATTTTCCTGATAGTTGATCATTTACTTTGAAGGTTTCGAAAATAACTAGATAAGTCTACATGCATAACAACAGGATTTTTTTGCGGCAAACAACTATGGTTACACATAACCTTACACAAAACACTTAACCAAAGCATCACTATAACTATCTGCCGCTATAAATTCCGTTGCTATGCACGGGTACTCGTCTAGTATCCTTTGTACTTAAACGTTTTTTTGGAGTAGTATATTTACCGGATCTTTGACCTTTTACCCAAAAAAAAATATGTCCTTAATTAGCCACGTCCCAATTAACAAAGTTGCATCTTAAGTTCTTAACAAATTATTTTTTTAGAGCACGGGGTATGTTAACCTCAAGTTAAAGTTTCACCAACTGTCACGTCATCATAACCAAATTTAACCAAGGGTGCGGTATGGTTAACGAGGCTAGGGGGTAAAGTGATTATTATTATTATTATTATTATTATTATTATTATTATTATTATTATTATTATTATTATTATTCAAGTTAGCCTTTAACACGAGGTTAAAGGGTTAACCTGTCACGTTTACGAGAGTTTAACCAAGGGTGGCGGTATGGTTAACGAGGCTTTAACCATGAAATTTTAAACTTTAACCACGAAATTTGGTGATGGTACCGCATGCTCTTACATGTAGAATTATTAAAGTTAATTACATAAATGGTCATTGTGATTCGTCAGATTTTGCGGGTTTAGTCATTATACCTTTCTTTTGTTGGGTTATATCACTGTTGTTTGTGTTTGTTACGAATTCAATCCATTTTTTTAACTCCATTAATTTTCGGTTAACATTCTGTTAACTTTATTCATGTTGGAATCATGTCAAGAATATTTTCGTCTTTTTCCCACTTCATCTTGAACCTCATAATTTTCTTTTATTTCTGTTGATCTTATTCTAAACCAAACTCAACAGAGCCTTTAGCATTAAAAAAATAATACCAATCTCATTTCAATAAATTATTGTATCAATAAAACAAAAACACCATCGTTATCAAACAATTGATATAATTTTATCTTTATAAACTAATATACATATTACATACCTCTAGTAATTTAAAAGATAATTACAACATTATCTCTTTTTCCCTTTTCCACAGCCATAAAATTTGATTTGTGTTTATAAATGAGCAAGTTTCAAACATTTTTAGCTGTCTTTTCAACAATGTCATTACATATTTCCTAAAAAATATATATAAAATTTGATTCAAAATGTTACATCTCCACAACTGCATATTTAAAAAAAATATATATATAAAATTTGATTCATCGAATGTAGGACACAATTTACACTTTTATTAACACAAATCAGATTATAATAAATAAAACTAACAGTNAGATTTCCGTATCTATATTAAACAAAAATATTCTGTAAAACTTGTCCAATAAGTTTAAATATATTTTTTGAAAACAGAAAACCTGATACCGAATATGCAACAAAAAGATTCGCACATAGGCAAATTTTCAGAGCTTCATTCATCTCTACAGATCGCGCGGACTCGCATGAGTTGACAAGCTTTATTAGCTCGCATGAGTTTACAATATTTAGTTCACTTTAAGACACGATATCTCATTTATATTAACTTCATTCTTTGATGTAATTATTCTCACAGGTACTAGAGTTGAGTATAATTGTTTTCAAACCACAGAAATTTGAGTTATGTTTTGTATGTATTTTCTTAGCTTTTAAATTTGGTTTTTGTGTTGACTGAAATCTAACTATCTTATAATGCATAAAGTACTACTATGATTAGAATACTTAAAATTAAGCCTTACAAGTTTAGAAGCTTAAAGTACAAGTGATTCAAACACAATTAGACAATTAATACCATAAAGGAAATATAATTAGACATTTACAAGTTTAGAAGCTTAAAGTACACACCAATTTGTTTTTGCCATTAAAGTTTAAAATTAATGACTTAAAATTGATCATTATGTATATTAAATACAATTAATTAAATAGTAAATAAATACAATTAATACACTTATTAAAACACCCCTTACATAAGAAATACAAATTATCAAGCATATTGTACAACCAACTTAAACACAATTCCTGCATTAAATGTCACTAATACAAATAATAAAGCATATTATACAAAAAATTTTAAGCCCGAACGGGCAATGGGTCAAATGGGCTCGAGCCCGAAAGGGCACGGGTCAAACGGGCTCGAGCCCAAACGGACACGAGCTAAACGAAATTTTTGATATCCGTAAATTTATTGTCAAAAAGAACATAATAAACTAAAATATGTTCACATATTGTACAAACCAAGCAAACTACTAAACAAAAACATAAAATAAATAATAAATAAAATAATACAAACAAAGCAAAATTTCATCAAACTTTTGCCATAAAAAACTAATCAGTAAAGCTATTGCCAAAAAACGTACAAATAAAATAAATTATTAATCAAAAAAATCAAATTACAGGGTGCCCGCAGCTGCATCGCGCGGGGACCCTGCTAGTTAATTAAAATAGATTAAACTAAAGAAGTAGATGACGTGAGCTTTTTGGTCATTTCAATTGCCTGGAAATGCATTTAAACCCAAAAGTTAGCGGTGTTAACGAAGATAGGCTAGATCCACAATAAGCACAAACCACAATGATATGACCCGACGTAAAAAAAAAGTACAATGACTAAACCCAAAAAATCCGACAAACTAGAACCATTTATGCGATTAACTCTAATATTATTTCATTTGAACCATTTTCTATATTTAGGGATGAGCACGGTATCGGTCCCGTACCGATCCCGTACCGAATTATTGGTACCGATTTTTCCCGAGCATAATTAGTTGTACCGGTAACGTACCGAACGGGATTCGGATACCGGTACCGGTATCGGGAAATCGGGTTTTCCCCTTTTTTTTCGGGAATTTCCCGATTAGGTACCCGTCCCGTACCGAATTAGTGGTACCGATTTTTTTGCCTTATTTAATAGTCTCGATACCGTACCGTATATCGGGACTCGGTAACATTTCAGTACGGGACCAGTACGGTTCCGGTTCGATTCCAGGATTCGGTTCGAAATGCTCATCCCAACCTGTATTTATGAACTGAAAGCCAACAAATGTCGAATGTACGTGCGTGTATTCATTTTTGAACCATAACTTACATATGATCACACTATGTTAAGGAATCTTTTACTAGTGTGTTAATAACCAAGAAAATCCAATAGTTTAACATATTAAATTACTAACTGTGACCCCAACAAATTTTTATGTTATCATATTTGTTCTTATATAGCTAGTATTGTTGTCTTCGATAGTTTACAAGTGGCTTCAAAGCATCCAAGCTCACCTCAAGACATCACTCGATCCAAAACTTGCCAACTACACATCTGCATGCATGTCTTCCATAGAAAAACACATCTGCATGCATTATTCAGCTTAATTTATGTTAGAATTTTTGTTTCTAATATGCCTACCATATCACCGAATATGCGCTATTTTTAGATAGCATAAAAGTAAACAGAAAAAAATACCCTGTAATAAAAAGAAAGATAAAGTCTCGTGATATAATATTTGCTACCAAAGGACAAATCTCAACCATCCATCTAGTTTAATCTAATTTTGGGATTAACCTAAGATTTAATACATAAACCTAAGTCCATGTATTTTTTTTATTTTTTTATTTTTTTTTTTAATTTATTCAAATTTCTTTTTTGTTTTTTTTTTAATTCATTTTTTTTTCTAATTCACGTTCTTTTCTTTTTTAATTCACTTTTTTTTTCTTTTTTTAAATTCACCTTTTCTTAGAAAAAAAATTCACTTTTTTTTCCGCCTTCGTAGGTTTTCGTTTATTTTCAATACGTTTCGACTATTTTCATACGTTTTTTCTTTAGTTCATGTTTTTTTTAGTTCACATTTTTTTTGGTTCAAGCTTTTTTTTTCGCTTGCATATGTTTTCGTCTGTTTTCATATGTTTTCGTCCGTTTTCTTACGTTTTGCCCGTTTTCGTCCGTTTTCTTGCGTTTTCGTTCGTTTTCTTCTGTTTTCTTATGTTTTCATATGTTTTCGTCCGTTTTCATTCGTTTTCATAGGTTTTCATCCGTTTTCTTACATTTCGTCCATTTTCATATGTTTTCGTCCGTTTTAGACTTGTTTTTAGGCTTTCATACGTTTTCGTCAGTTTTCTTGCGTTTTCGTCAGTTTTCTTACGTTTTCGTCCACTTTCATACATTTTCGTCCGTTTTCCTAAGTTTTCATACGCTTTCGTCCATTTTCATCCATTTTCTTTCGTTTTGGTCCATTTTTCATACGTTTTCGTCCGTTTTCATACATGTTTTTACACTTTCACACGTTTTCGTCCGTTTTCATACATATTCGTCCGTTTTTTTACATTTTTGTCCGTTTTCATACGTTTTTGTCTGTTTTTAAACGTTTTCATACGTTTCTGAATATCACAAGTGATATTTTGAATATTACAAGTGATATTATATGATATCACAGGTGATATTCTATGATACTCAGAATATCACAAGTGATATTCTAAATGTCACTTATGATTTTTTGAATATTACAAGTGATTTTTAACTAATGTTTTCTAACATGAAAATCACAAGTGATATTCAGAAAATCACAAGTGATATTCTAAATATCACTTGTGATATTCAGAAATGTATGAAAACAGGCGAAAACGTAAGAAAACGGACGAATACGTATGAAAACGGACGAAAACATAGGAAAATCACAAGTGGTATTCAAAATATCGCAAGTAATATTCAGAAAATCACAAGTGATATTTTAAATATCACTTGTGATATTCAGAGACGTAAGAAAATGGATGAACACGTAAGAAAAAGGACGAAAACGTATGAAAGCGTAAAAAATACGTATGAATACGGATGAAAACGTATGAACAGACGGAGTGAACGTATGAAAACGAACGAAAGCATAAGAAAACGGACGAAAACGTATGAAAAACGGACGAAAATGGGTGAAAACGTAAGAAAATGGACGAAAACGTAAGAAAACGAACGAAAACGCAAGAAAACAGACGAAAATATATGAAAGCGTAAAAACAAGTCTGAAAACGGACGAAAACGTATGAAAAATAGACGAAAATGAAAGAAACCGATTGAGAATTGACGAAAACGTATGAAAACGGACAAAAATGGGCGAAAACGTAAGAAAACAGACGAAACGTATGAAAGCGTAAAAACAAGTATGAAAATGGATGAAAATGTAAGAAAAATGGACAAAAACGATAGAAAACGGATGAAAATGGATGAAAACGGATGAAAAGGTATGAAATGAATGAAAACGTAAGATAGCAGACGAAACGTATGAAAACGGACGTAAATGGATGAAAATGAAAACGGACGAAAACGTATGAAAACAGACGAAAATGTTTGAAGGCAAAAAAAATAATAAAATAAAATAAAATAAAACGTGAATTTATTAAAAAAAAAAAAAAAAAAAAAAAAAAAAAAAAAAAAAAAACATACCTGAATTAGGAAACAAAAAAGAAACATAAAGTGAATTAAAAAATAGGAGAAAAAAATAAAAAAGACAAAAAGACAAAGAAAAAAGAAAAAAAAAGACATGGACTTAGGTTTATGTATTAAATCTTCCTCACCATTAGATCAACTAGATGGATGGTGGGGATTTGTCCATTGGTAAGCGCAGGTTTTGATATATCATTGGTCGTTGCATTATAATCTCGTATCAAATGCTATTTTTATATACTTATTATAAGCGTTTGTGAGAATTTTAAATAGTAAACTACTAAATAATAGTTTATATAAGACGTTGATACATGTATAATCTCGGGATTATTTACGTATCATAATAACTCGTGTTTTCAATTTTATATTTATAATCTCGTGTGTATACGAAATTTGGATATTATAATTGATTTAATTTAGAATTGATGACAGTAATATTAATAAGTAACAACAATAATAACTAGTGTCATACTTGGGGCGTTGCCCCGGTGAACTACTTTTTTACTTGTTGATACAAAAGTTGGGCTTTCCTTGTTTGGGTTCCTCCCTCCGTATCAATTGCTTGATATCGTCTGAAACCTGCGCACTAAGAATAAAACAAACACCGTTAGGCTTATCGAGGGATTGTTTCCCCCGATTATCCTCCGGCGTGAGAGTAAGTAATCGTAGTTAGGGTTGTAAGATAGTTGGGTTACGTGATAACGTACCTTTGTGAGGGTTAGGTCCCTCTATTTTAAGTAGAACGATAGGTATTGTTCCTTACCCAAGGCGTATCCGCCGTTATATCGGATATTATGGTAAATATCTCCTAATTAGAAGATATCTTTATCCGTTCCATAAATACGTATTGGCTTTTGGGCCTTCGTGGGCCGGAGTACGTATTACCTGCCATAATAGCACGCATTGTGCTATCGACCGGTATTGTTACCGAACGGGTTCATGACCGTGTAGATATACGTATCATGTTCCAACAGTCC
>LBNU01001300.1:3821-15605 GCA_014162995.1 Artemisia annua
CTGGACTTGAGGTGAGTCATAGCCCCACTTTTACTCTTGAACTTTGTTTTCAATACTTGGGGTGAGAAACGTGCAAAATTGTTTTATGTGGACTATTATCACTTTATTATCTCTAAACTTGCTATGCTTATGAAACTAGGATATTGCATCTACCTTAGTCACATAGTGAACCATCGCGTGTGGACTAGTCTTGGTTAGATGAACGACATCAACCCTAGTCACATAGTGAACCATCGCATGTGGACTTGATAAGGTTAAATGAAACAGCCATAGTGTGATCACCTATAGGACTTGATATATGTTTAAGGGTTATTTGTGATATGCGGAATTTATTTGTGAAGATTGGATACCTATAGGCCCTATGAGTTTTAGGGTGCCCCTATAGGGCTTTGATGCACGGAAGTTACCCGTAAGGCCTAGTCTAGCTAGCAAGCGTTTTGCGTATATGTCCACTTGATTTGATTATGAATATAAACCTATGATCTCACCAGCGAAAGCTGACTTTTAGCACGTTTTCTCAGGTAATTAAGTAATGATTTGGATGCTTGGATTGGAGGCTTGGCTTGGCAATATAGTTTAAGGATCTACTTTTCTAAAAACTCTGATATGTATTGTGGACCTACTTTTATTTCTTTTGGGCCTTACTTTGGTGAATTTAGGATGAATGTAAACTTTAAAACCCCGTTTGGATGTGTTTTTATTCATGTTTACTTTATCTCGTTCTTATATGACTTGTGTTGGATACCAATCCCCGTAACACCTCGAAAGCTTGTTGAGTCTTCCGCTGTACCAAATTTTGGGGGTGTTACACATAGGGTTACAGCTGAACCCTGTGGAACTTGTATTCACTCTATATCTACTTAGACCTATGACTCTCACTCAACCTTAGTGTTGACTCTTTAAGCATGTTATCCTAGGTATATGAGCACTTTAGGAACTCTAGCACAGTGTGGCACTGGACATGAGGATGTCCAGACTAGTTATCATTCATCGTTTACTTTAAAAACGTATCTTAGGGACCTCTCTTTTGGTAAAACTATATCTTTTACTGTAAAAACTCTGATAAATAAATGAATGATAACTCCTTTTTCAAAAACGTCTCTTTTTGAGTTGTTTTCTATTACTATGTCTTTGTATCCATGAAGTAATACCCCAGATCTAAATTCCGCTGTGATCTGTGAAAATGGGGGTGTTATAATATACTTAGGGATAAATTTGGAATACGTTACGCTTTTGAATATACATTAAGACAAGTCTTTATATTATTAGGTAGTGCCGAGTTTGTAGTTGCTGTGGCACGTTAGCTGCTGTAGTGCTTTCCTTACGCTTACTTGATACTGTGCTTTGCTTGATTGTAGTAAGTTTCATGACCCCACTTTTATTCTTAAGATGTTTTATTTACTATTAGGGAGAAAACATGCAAAACTATTTTATCGGGCCAACTATTACTCTTTCATGCTTTTTATATGTTTGCTTCAGTATATGGCTATTGTTGTACATGCCACAATAGTGTGGGAACTTATTATACATGCCACAATAGTGTGGGAACTTATTATACATGCCGCAATTGCGTGGAGACTATAGTGTGCACCTATAGGGATCTTTATCTGGTTTATGATTATATGCTTTGCAACTTAGCCTTACGATAGCAAACATATTACTGAATGGTCCACTGTTTACGTAGCGTCTAAACCCATGAACTCACCAGCGTAAGCTGACTTTTAAGCATGTTTTTCTCAGGTAATTAAGGTAAATTGGTTTCGATGATTGCTTATTGGAGGCTTGGCAAGTGGCATGGCTAAAGGATCAATCCAAACTCTGATAATGCAAATGGGGACCTACTTTAATTTCTTTTGGACTTACTTTCAGTACTTTTATAATAAATGTAGACCTAAAGTATGGATTTGTGAAATGTTTTGTTTAAACGGATAATGCTATCTTGTTTCCTATGCTTGTATTTGTGTACCAACCCCGTAGCACCCCAATGCTTGATTAATTCATCCGCTGTACCAAATTTTGGGGGTGTTACAGATTGGTATTCAGAGCCTAGGTTATAGAGAACTAGGTACTTATCAAAGACCTAAACTATAACCACTTTTCAAAAAAATTGATCCTTGACCAGTACATGCCAGCCTGCTGAGCCGAAGCCTCATGAGTTAAGTTTGGAATATTATGAGAACGTGATTATGGTTTATACATCTTGAGATTATTAGTTAAGTGATTGCATGCTAGAACACTACGATTAACACTTATGTGGTACATGTTTTAAAATACTTAGAGTATTGTGGTATTCATTAATTAACTGATTAACTGGCTTTAATATGACATGTTGTATATGAGATTAGTTGTTTTGAACACTTATACCTACCCTATACCGTTGTCACAAACGATGCCTTCATTAGCACATGATGTTTCTGAGGAGATCCTTCCTGCTGCATCCAGCTCAGCACGGTCTCTGACGACTCCAGCTCAGGATGATCCATATATGATCGTCCGACACTCAGCTCTTACTCCATCATCATCAGTCACTCCAGTGGCACATACTTCACTCACTGCTCAGCCATCTTCACCATCAGTTGTTCGCCCCAGTTCTTCGCGACAGCTTACTTTGCATCAGGCTTTAGCCCAAGCTCAGAATCCTCGACTTGCTTACCATACCACTGATCGCATGTCAGTGCGACCACCATCACCACCCATGCCTCTTTCAGCTCACTCTCTCCTGTCATCACCACTTTCATCATCATCTTACCGACGACCTAGATCACCTATTCTACCACCAGATGGTTCACCATCACAGAGACGTCGACTCATCGACTCCCACTCAGAGGATGAGGATGAGGAGGAGTATGAGGATGAGGATGAGGATGCTGACCCTCCAGAGGAGGAGGACATCCCAGATGAGGCCATCCCACCAGCTCAGAGTTATGCACATTCAGTGCATTCACCTGGACCAATTTCTCCCTTGCACATGCCTGAGCCTGATTCACCAGGGCAGCCGTTTGAGCTAGCCTCACCTCCTCACTCACCCGGGCCAGATAGTCCACTAGCCTCAGACTTGCCATCATAGGTTGCCTCTAAGCCAGCCGACTATGGAGAGATTGGTCGGATCTGGGAGCGGCTCCTCACTCAAGGGGCTAGGATTAGCCAGATGGCAGACCAGTTAGCTGGTGTATCTGCAGCTATACTTGAGGAGTTGAGAGGAGATATGGGGACATTCGTTGGTAGGACCATGTCATTGAGAGATGACTTGTCGGATATGTATGGAATGATAAGAGACCTTCAGAGAGGTTTCATGACAGCTCGAGATGCAGACCGAGCACTCTGGCGCAAGGTCACAGAGCTGGAGACAGGTTGCCGATATTAAGAGAGATCATGATGCTCAGCGCATTGAGATTGCTTCGATATGGAGAGAGATGGAGGGCATACGGAGCACAGCGAGGGGCACCCGCCAAGATTGTGGCTAGATGTTTCTAGGTTTATGGTGTTTTAAACTGAGGAGTCCTCAGTTAAAGATGCTAGTCTATCTTAGTTATCTTTGTTTTACTAGAATCGTCTATGATGATTGTCTATCCTTTCATGCTACTTGATGCAGGATTTCTGACCAGGTTTTAATATTTATAAAGTCTCGTTTACCCTATCCGATCATGTGTAGATTAGTAACTGGTAAAACCGAGGTCGTCCCAAGAACGGTTGATTTCTAGTTGTTTTAATCAAAACGATTGTCACATAAAGGTTTTAATAATATGATCAAATAAAAGATTAATGATTTAATTTATGAAATTATATAATTATTCTACGTGATCAATTGGGATGGTTCTAAGGCAAACAACTAATGGCGATGATAATTGAAATGGTTTAATTCTCATATTAAGCTTTCTATCACTACAAGTGGGGCGGACATAAATCACTAAGAATCATAGCGTAAAGTCATCCTAGTCTATCTTCCCTTCCTATCGCCTCCGGAACCACAGGCACTGCCCCATGCTAGTAAGCGGAGGTTGGATATTTGGTTGAGTCATTAAGTGCCACTACATGCTAGATTTATTCATTGGTGTGGCCGCCCTCTCGGATCAAAGACCACGTATCGCTAACTTCTTAAGTACCTCCACTTGTAAGGTGGTCCTGTGGTCAATTCTCACGCAAGGCAGTATGGTCAGTTGTCATCCCTCCCATTTCCTTGCAATCTATCAGGCTAGCTCCCTATGGTCAATTCTTATAGCCTACTAAATGGACTGAGGTATCAAGTCGATCACATCTAGCGTAATAGATACAAACAAGCTTATAATACTACCGAAACTAGAGGGTCTAATGACAAACTAAACATGCACACACTAGTAGCAATAATTAAAAACATAAGTCAAAGAATAAAAACCAAGTAATTTATCATCCAATATAATTAATTAATTGATTGACTAGAAGAATTAATTAATTAAAAGTTAAGAACAATTAAATAAAACACAATATATAACGAAGAATCGATAAACAAACAGGATCAAAATTATAGTTATTAATAATGAAACTGAATAAAATATTGAGTATCGAGATAAGTTACAAATCATGCCAAATGAATGTTCCTGATCCGCTAGTTGAATACCGAGGCGAAACCCCGAAGGGTTTGCCCCTTAATTGAACCGTACCCACAGAAACAATATTTCACCAATTGATATCCTTTAAACCTATGTAATCCATTTCTTTTATAATAGTGATATTTTCATATTAAGCTCCATCTTTCGTCAAATAGCATAAGCGGTCCTTGTCTTCTTTATACTATAAAACACATATATAACATGTGTTAAACTTTATGATTTTTTGGCAGTTCCAGCCCCTGGACCTTAATAGTTGAGCGCCTGTTTCATAGACTACGGCGTAACTGTGTCACTTATTTATGCCGTAACTCTTCTCCTTCGTGCCCACGTAATTAATTACGGCGTAACTAAATTAATGAGTTACGCCGTAACTCTTCGTCCGTCAATACTTATCCACTCGTACACGTCTCTATAGTGTAATCTAATTATTAACTACGCCGTAGCCTTCATAATTATTACTTATGGCGTAACTTCGATTAATAGTTACGTCGTAATCTCTTTAGTCACATTAATCCCTCTCGGTGTCATAACTACGCCATAACCTCATGTTATTATTACGGCGTAACTTCCATAATACTTAGAAAATTGGCCTCAATATGTGTTACGACGTAATCCAATAAACCACTTCCATCGTAACTTGTCTTCGGAATATCATTTTGCACTAGTTTGGCCATTTCTCATGTCTTTTCCGCTCTAACGCCTCATTTATCCTGAAATGTGATTATAGATAGATATAAACGAATTAAGTACAATATTAATAACAAATGAGGCAATAAAAACGGGAATTTGATATGCAAAATGTGAGACGTATGATATAAATAGATCTATTGGGGGTGACACCCCCGTTCGGTTGGCCACACATTAGGCCAAAGCGTACGTATACCATGTCGGACTTTGCCGAGTGACCGGGGATTATCACTCGCGGGCACCTTTATATTCTTATGCCTTTGGCATACTTTTGTCTAGTTTCGGTTGGATGAGCTTAGTGTTGCATGCGGTATTAGTGTGTGCTTGCTGATTATTTGATATGGTCCATATGTGCTTACTTACTTTAAACCTATGAACTCACCAACGTTAGCTGACTTTTAGCATGTTTTTTCAGGTGCATAATTATGTTTATGTTGAAGGCAGGGCATGGCATTGGTCATAAGAATCCTAAGTGTTTTTACACATGCGTTAACTCTGAATTTGGGACAGCCATGTAACTGGGCCTTACTTTTATCAAAACTTGAACTCATGTATGACATTTAACTTTGGTAATGTAAGACATTTTAAAACGGATTTTTAAATACGTTCTCTATATCTTGTGTTGTGATTCCTATTTAGTAACACCAAAACATGTATGCTTCCGCGAATCTATATTTTGGGGGTGTTACAGAGTACGAGTTACTTGAAACAACTTGTTGGGAATTGCAGATTTGAAGATTACAAAACCTACAAGCAAGAATGAAGAAAGAAGAAACAATAGGGACTTAATATTAAATAGTTAGCTAGCTTGATTAGTAAGCTAGGTAACCCTAGCCTTTCTATTATAAAAAGGGAGGCAGGGCGTTAGTTTTAATGATCGAATTTAATAGAGAACTCTTCCAATGAGAGTCTAGACACACGATTATAGCGTGTGTATATTAGTAGTAGTTTATTTTATATTCAATAAAGAAAACCTTATTAGTAATGTTGATTCTTCTTGTTCTTATTCCGCTGTGCTAATCAATGTTACTCATACCTAGATGAGTCCAGATCTTGGATTCTACAATTGGTATCAGAGAGGGTGGCTCTTGATATCTAGGGTTTATACAAGGTTTTCATCGTCAATAAAGACAGTTGAATGAAATCGAATGCAGCAGATCTGATTACACGGCTCGTTGATGAAAGCAGATTGGAAATTGTTGTTGACAAAAGCAGATCCGAATGAATAATCAAAAGCAGATTGGAAATTGTTGTTGACAAAAGCAGATCCGAATGAATAATCAAAAGGTACAATCGATTTTATTTATTAGGGTATCGATTATATTTTTTGGTTGTCACATGATTGGTGGAAAAAGGAGCAAACTCTTATGGTATATTAATGAATTGTCATGTACTGAATGAGATAATGATTTATAAACCTCGTACAAAGTTATTTGAGGTCCGAATATTGGTTTGTTTTACACATGAATATTAGTAACAACAAATTGGGTGTTTATTAATGGTGCATCGATTAATTGTTGGAATAAAGCGTTTTGCGCATGGTTGGTTCTTCGATGTGCTGATGCTATCTTTGTAATTATTCACATAAGTGTTGCTGCTATTGATAAATTGATTAATGAATGTCGTCTAGTGCATGTGTGTATATCAAACCGTGAGTTTGTCATCTTTTGGTCAAAGTGGAGATTAATTTATGGGATCGTGTTGTGGGGTTTTAATGCTATTGCTACACATTCTAAGATTCGTTTGTGTGGGGTTATTTGTTTAACGAATGCTGCTGTTGATATCAATGGTGTATTGCTACTGGTTGAGTATTAAACGAGAACATGGGTCAGTAAGATTAAATAATTATACCTCGTATTGTGTTTGTGGGGTTATTTTACTGATTCAAATGGAGATTTGTTGAATTGGGTACTGATACACTTATCTGTTTCTACTGATGACTTTGGTTCCTACTGACTCGTTCCTACTGATTGGTTGTCTGTTCCTGCTGATACATACGGTTCTTGCTGACGCATTTATGGTTCCTGCTGACTTGCTGTATATTTTTTCTTTTGGTCGGTTTTGGTTCCTACTAGTCATGTGAGGTTACTAATGGTTAGGGAGGACGGAGTTATCAACCATCATCATTTTATTGAGAAGATTACTTGACGAAGACATTTGATTATCGCTTGTTTGATGTGGTAATTGATTTTCCCAAGTATTGTGTTCTTATCATATCTTAAAGGGATCAGCAGCTTTTTAAGATAACTTGCTTGGTTTGTATGGTGACGAAGACTTGACGACTCTAGTGAAGGGGTACGATCTATTTTATTGTGCTTAATGCGTACATTTGCTATCACTTGAAGGAGTTACGTTATTTGTGCTCAGTGTCTCATTGGATAAATCAATGAGGAGTTTGTCAAGAGGCCGTCACGTGGATAGTGCAAGACATAAGATGCAAGGTTGGGAGATTCCATTTCTTCATCAAATCAGTTATTGTTGATTTTCTTCATCAGTGATCACTCCATGGAACCTACTGGATTCAAGAGATGGCAAGTATAATTTAAGGGGAAGCTTACTGCTGATGTCTGTATTCTCCTGATGCGATATTTTTCTGCTGACCGGTTCCTGCTGCTCGTTACTGCTGATAGTAAAAAAAAAATTATTATCATTTTTATTTATTATTAATTGGTTCCTGAGATGGTTAGTCTATTCTTAAGGGGAAGCTTGTTAACCATCTACATGCATCACTTGAGGGGAAGCGTTTACGAGTTGCACAAGACCCCTATTAGAAGATTACAAAAAGGGGAAGAATAGTTATGATGTGCAGCTTATTATTGGTGATGACATTGTTTCTTCATGCAGATTGTTTTGTAATATCAAATAGGGGAAGATTGTTGGGAATTGCAGATTTGAAGATTACAAAACCTACAAGCAAGAATGAAGAAAGAAGAAACAATAGGGACTTAATATTAAATAGTTAGCTAGCTTGATTAGTAAGCTAGGTTTTTATGTAAACCCTAGCCTTTCTATTATATAAAAGGAGGCATGGCGTTAGTTTTAATTATCCTTTTCATTCATAATCTCTTCAATGAGAGTCTAGCAAACGCATAGAGCGTGTAGTAGTTAGTAGTAGTATTATAGTTTCTTTTATTCAATAAAAGAAAACCTTATTAGTAATGTTGATTGTGTTCTTATTCTATATTCCGCTGTGCTTCAATCAATATTATTCATACCCTAGTTGAGTCTCGATCTTGGATTCTACACAACTCTACTTAATGGGAAGGATGATGTATCTCTTAGTGAAGTTTGTGCTGCTTTGTATAGTAAAGAACTAAGAAAGAAGGACAAGCAGATTAGTTTAAGTGGAGACGCAGAGGTTTTGCTAGTCAGAGGTCGTTCGCAGAAGGAGGGCACCGATAAGAGATGGAGATCCAAGTCGCGGCAAAGATGAATGTGCCTTTTGTCTTGAAAAAGGCCATTGAAAGAGAGATTGTCCAAAGTTGAAAACCAAGGACAATCATTACAAAGGGAAAGCTGTAGCGGAGGCGAATGTCACCAAGTGTGATGATGAAGAATCAGATCTCTCACTTGCAACATCGTCAACCAAGAATGCTTCTGATGTATGGCTATTAGATTCCGCATGTATCCATCATATTACACCACATCGAGAGTGGTTTAGTAATTTTGAAAGACATGAGGAAGTTGTTTATATGGCAGAAGAAACTCCCCTCACTACTCATGGGATTGGTTCTGTTCGATTGCAGAATGAAGACGGAACAATTGTGACCTTGAAAGGTGTTCGTTATTTGCCAAAGTTGAAAAAGAATCTCATTTCTGTCGATACCTTAGAATCTAAAGGATTCGAAGTAAGATCAAAGGATGGGGTTATGAAGATCATCTCTGGCGTACTTGTAGTAATGAAGGGTATTCGTACAATAAACAACACGTATCACTACAAGGGTAGAACGGTTGTTGGAACTGTAGCAGCTGTTACCGATGGTGATAGAAATTCAGAAGTTGTGAAGCTATGAAATATGCGCTTAGGACATGCAGGAGAGAAATCCTTGAATTTGCTTATAAAGCAAGGATTATTGAAAGGAGTGAGTTCCTGTAAGTTGGATCTCTGTGAGCATTGCATCGACGGGAAGACAACAAGGGTGAAATTTAGGACAGCTATCCACAAAACACAAGGTATCTTGGATTATGTCCACTCTGACGTATGGGGTCCCTCAAAGACAAGCTCTTTAGGAGGGAGACACTACTATGTGACCTTTGTTGATGACTTTTCTTGAAAAGTTTGGGTGTACACATTGAAGACAAAGGATGAAGTGCTAGGAGTGTTCATCAAGTGGAAAAAGATGATGGAAACTCAAACATGCAGAAAGATCAAACATCTCCGAACAGATAACGATGGAGAGTATAAAAATGATTAGTTCATAAAACTTAGTGAAGACGAAGGCACCATCAGACACTTTACTGTCAGACATACACCACAACAGAATGGGGTGGCAAAGCGCATGAACCTAACCTTGCTGGAGAAAGTTTGGTGTATGTTATCCAATGCTGGGTTGGGTAAAGAATTTTGGGCTGAAGCTGTGACGTATGCGTGTCACCTCGTTAATCGTTTTCCATCTACTGCTATTGATGAGAAAACACCATTTGAGAAATGGTATGGAAAACCTGCTACAGATTATGATTCCTTGCATGTTTTTGGTTCCGCTACATATTATCATGTGAAGGAATCAAAGTTGGATCCCAGAGCAAAGAAAGCATTGTTCATGGGGATCAAACACTTCGGAATCAAGCTATCGTCCATGTTCCAAGAGACAAGAAGGACGATCTTTAGCAGGGAATCACCTTTATGAATCACCAATTTATAAAGTGAATGCTAAGCAGTTAGATGGAACCCAAAAAGGTGAGTTGAAAAAATGAACCAGATAAATAAACATTGATATCTCCTGGGAGAAGAGATTAGAGAAGAATATTACAAACCGAGAACCTCCACACAACAACATGAATCAAATGCTATCATAAGCCCAAAAAGACAACACTAAGATCAAGCCGACGCCTATGACGGGGCTATGCCATCTCAATTGCAGCTGATATGTCCTACTACTTAACTCTAAAGCCGGTCAAGACCCAGAGAACAGAAATGGAGGATTTCCCAGAGCAGGAAATGCAGTACCTGAGAAAATCAGACATCGGAGTTAACAACTCCCAAAGTAAGTAAGGCAATATGAAGCAAATGGGTATCAAAAAAAAGAAGGGAAATTCCCCCCTAGCCAAGGATGATCCACAAATAAAATGGTAGAAAGGTACCCGAAAGAGAAAGATAAAAATTTCATCCAGGTGACAGCATCCCATTAGAATTGCTTGTAACACAATGGATTGGAACTAGTTCAGAGAGAGGAAACTGCATTTTCTACATTAGACGGAAGAGAAAACTATTATGGGTTTCAACCCAAAGGATTCAAAGTCAGGAAAAGAGCAATAAATCTCATAATCATTTACGATGAACAATCCCCAAAGACGGTAACAAACGATGAAAGTTTGATGACAAGACACAAGCAACATCAACATACGACCATGTTTGTCATTTGAAAAAGCTACCTAAGATGTCCTCGAATTCTTCATATGATAGATGATATGGTGAATAGCTTCCATAATCTACGAGATGAAAATTAAAGACTCGTTGAAACGATTTAAGAAAGAAGACTCGATGAAGTAAAGATATTCTCCTAGGAGAATAAGTCAGGGAGACATAAAAGTGAGAAGCTAATGGACTCGAAAAAATACGAGAAGGCTTCTAAAGCGTTTAGGTTGACACAAACAAATGCATCAACTCTCCTCAATTTAAGATCAGTGCTCTATGTCACCGAAAAATGGCAGAGAAAGGTGATACATGGAGAAAGTGCCTATGGCAAAGTTGTCCGAAGCTCATGATGCATGATAGTACTCACCAGGGAAAAAACTAAATCATGGAAGGGAAGCAGGTAAGCATAACCTAAAGGACATGGCAAACTGTTATAATGAATATTACAGTATTCCAGTAACACGGTCATGTACCGGGGTATATCGAACAGAATAGCAGGGTAAGGATTATTGCGACCTACTATGCAGAAGAACAAGCGAAGACTACTACATGACAGTTATACCTGCAAAAACCCAATTATTGGCAACACCATACATCGAACACTCTTTTCAACTCGAACAGAAATATGTCGTGGGTGCATCAGAGGCTTGTAACGACGGCAAGTGGCCTCAGGGTCTGGAACCATGAATTAAACAAAATTCAGTAAATGAGCATTACTGACACAGATTGCAACACTTAGCGAAGCAATCAATTAATCATCAAGGACGAAGCACATTGAATAGTCATATCATTTTCATACGAGAGAGTAACGAAGAGGTGGAGTCAAACCAGAAGCATTTACTTCTAAGAACCCGCAGACAACTAAAGTAGTGAGGCTGGATCAAGTTCAAATTACTGTTGGACATCAATATTGTGAAACATGAGATTGGTTAAACT
>LBNU01001300.1:15614-29972 GCA_014162995.1 Artemisia annua
TTGCTGGAGAAAGTTTGGTGTATGTTATCCAATGCTGGGTTGGGTAAAGAATTTTGGGCTGAAGCTGTGACGTATGCGTGTCACCTCGTTAATCGTTTTCCATCTACTGCTATTGATGAGAAAACACCATTTGAGAAATGGTATGGAAAACCTGCTACAGATTATGATTCCTTGCATGTTTTTGGTTCCGCTACATATTATCATGTGAAGGAATCAAAGTTGGATCCCAGAGCAAAGAAAGCATTGTTCATGGGGATCACTTCTGGAATCAAAGGCTATCGTCTATGGTGTCCAGAGACGAAGAATACGATCTTTAGCAGGGATGTCACCTTTAATGAATCTACCATGTTGAAGAAGGTGAATGCTAAGCAGTTAGATGGAACTCCCAAAAAGGTGGAGTTTGAAAGAATAATTGTACCAGATGATAGAGAAACAATTGATGATTCTCCTGTGGTAGAAGGAGATTATGAAGAAGAAGATATTCAAACCGAAGAACCTCCACAGCAACAACATGAATCAATTGCTATCAGTAAGCCCAAAAGACACACTAAAAGGCCTGATCGCCTTAATGATACGGTGGCTTATGCATCTTCAATTGCAGCTGATGATGTTCCTACTACTTACTCTAAAGCGGTTCAAGACTCAGAGAACGAGAAGTGGAGGATTTCCATGAGCGAGGAAATGCAGTCTCTTGAGAAGAATCAGACATGGGAGTTAACCAACCTCCCAAAAGGGAAGAAGGCAATTGAATGCAAATGGGTGTATGCAAAAAAAGAAGGATTTCCTAGCCAGGATGATGTTCGCTACAAAGCAAGATTGGTAGCTAAAGGCTACGCTCAGAAAGAGGGAAATGATTATAATGAAGTTTTTTCTCCAGTGGTAAAGCATTCCTCTATTAGAATTTTGTTGGCTTTGGTAGCACAATTGGATTTGGAACTAGTTCAGATGGATGGGAAGACTGCATTTCTACATGGAGACTTGGAAGAGGAAATCTATATGGTTCAACCAGAAGGATTCAAAGTTTCTGGAAAAGAGCATGAATTATGTAAGCTTCATAAATCGTTTTACGGATTGAAGCAATCCCCAAGACAGTGGTACAAACGATTTGATAAGTTTATGATGGAGTCGAAGTACACAAGAAGCAAATACGACCATTGTGTCTATTTGAAAAGGCTACAAGATGGGTCCTTCGTATATCTTCTTCTATATGTAGATGATNAACCAGAAGGATTCAAAGTTTCTGGAAAAGAGCATGAATTATGTAAGCTTCATAAATCGTTTTACGGATTGAAGCAATCCCCAAGACAGTGGTACAAACGATTTGATAAGTTTATGATGGAGTCGAAGTACACAAGAAGCAAATACGACCATTGTGTCTATTTGAAAAGGCTACAAGATGGGTCCTTCGTATATCTTCTTCTATATGTAGATGATATGTTGATAGCTTCTCATAATCTAGACGAGATTGAAAAGTTAAAGACTCGGTTGAAAAGCGAATTTAAGATGAAGGATCTCGATGAAGTAAAGATGATTCTCTATGGAGATAGTCAGAGACAGAAAAGTGAGGAAGCTATGTTTGACTCAGAAAAAATATCTGAGAAGGCTTCTAAAGCGTTTTAGGTTTGACAAGCAAACAAAATGCTCCACTTGCTTCTCAATTTAAGATCAGTGCTGCTATGTCACCGAAAAATGATGCAGAGAAGGCATACATGGAGAAAGTGCCTTATGCAAATGTTGTCGGTAGCTTCATGTATGCTATGATATGTACTCGACCAGACTTAATCATGATGTTGGAATGGTGAGCAGGTATATGCATAACCCTAGTAAAGGACATTGGCAAACTGTTAAATGGATATTACAGTATATCCATAACACGGTCGATGTAGGGTTAGTATTCGAACATGGAAGTAGTCAGTGGGTAGTAGGATATTGCGATTCTGACTATGCTGGAGATTTAGACAAGCGAAGATCTACTACATGCTATGTTTTTACTCTGGCAAAAGCTCCAATTAGTTGGCAGTCTACCATACAGTCAACTACTGCTTTGTCAACTTCGGAAGCAGAATATATGGCGATTACAGAGGCTGTAAAGGAGGCAATTTGGCTTCAGGGGTTGCTTGGTGAACTTGGAATTAAACAAAAATTCGTCATGATGCATTCTGACAGTCAGAGTGCAATTCACTTAGCGAAGAATCAAGTTTATCATGCAAGGACGAAGCACATTGATGTTCGGTATCATTTCATACGAGAGATACTGGAAGAAGGTGGAGTCAGAATCCAGAAGTTCATACTTCTAAGAATCCCGCAGATATGCTGACTAAAGTAGTAGCTGGGATCAAGTTCAATTACTGTTTGGACTTGATCAATATTGTGAAAACATGAAGATTGGTTTGAAGACTCCACCAATAATGGTTAATGGGATATTGAACAATTGATATTCGCCAAGGTGGAGATTTGTTGCTTTGTGGCTCATATGTGGATAACTCTACAAGTTGTTTAGATTCAGTGAATACAATCAAATGGATAACAAGTGGTATTATGCAACTTGATAGCAACTAGTAACTAGCAAGTGGGAAGCATCTTTGAAGCAACTTGAGAGTGATCTTGGAGCCTATAAATAGAGTGTTTTTCCTTTGAGTTTGGCACACCAAAATAACACACAAGCATTCTTGTTGTGTATTAGTTACTTCTCTCTTTTTGTTCTAGTTTGTAATATGTTTCTAGTATAAGAAATATATAAGAAAGTTTGGTGTTTCATTCTTGGGTTTCTTTTGTATTGTTTAATTTTCAATAAGCTAGTCGGTGGGATATTATCGCGGTTATTCCACAACACCAACACTTTATGTAGATTGTGGACGATGGTTTTTTTGAAGATGACATAAAGTTAGATACACTGGAACATTGTGGGGATATATGGTTGGAGCATTTGAAGGAATTGGAGATTGTAGATTTTNGTTTGGTGTTTCATTCTTGGGTTTCTTTTGTATTGTTTAATTTTCAATAAGCTAGTCGGTGGGATATTATCGCGGTTATTCCACAACACCAACACTTTATGTAGATTGTGGACGATGGTTTTTTTGAAGATGACATAAAGTTAGATACACTGGAACATTGTGGGGATATATGGTTGGAGCATTTGAAGGAATTGGAGATTGTAGATTTTTCAAAAGCTGAAGGTGAGATGGAGTTTGTGAAGCTTATTTTGGCCAAGTCACCCGTGCTCGAGAAAGTGATCATAGTGGGCCACAAGTATGATGTGACTGAGGATGAAGTGTTAGAGATTTTAAAAACTGTCTTACACTCCAAACGTGCATCCCCGTCGGCAAATATCATTTTTGAGCAACGTTCTCATTATTAGGAAACAGTAGCTAAGTAAATACATATACCTCACAAGTGCAATTGGCTTAAATAACTCCAAACAAGTGAATGACCTTTGGGAAGTAATAATCTGCTAGTGTTGAGTTGCTAGTTTGGTTTTATGTATAAATCCACACAGCTAGTTTCAAATAGATGTATCTGAAGTAAATTGTTTTGCTCCAAAAGTATCCTGGTCTTGTATTATACGTCTGTTGTATTTGCTGTGGTTTTGTTTGGCTCCTGCAACAATAGGTTTGGTGTCATCAATATTGATGGATGTGGGTAAGTTGACGGTGCTATGGTAGTTAGGTCGCAAGCCTATGGGCATGTGACTATCTGAGGTTAACTAACGATCAATTTAGTAGACTCATGGGTTGAGTAAAATGAATATTAGATCTGATCCATCAAAAGTCAAAGGAAGGCAATGATACATGTCTTAATAGCAGTGTTTTGGCAGGATTCATAGCATTTGATGACATTTATCACATCACAGCTTTCTCTATATTAGCAATTAGTTTCATTCAGTAGTTACCAAATTAAAAAACTATTTGTGATACCAGCCATGGATTTGAGATTATCGATCAGTTTGATATACCGTCAGTTTGCTCATTCACTGCTATCATCATACGTACGAATTGAAGTTGTATGAGGAGTTTAGACTTGAGGTGGTTGTTGGGTTGGGGTTGTGTTTTGAATTGATAGACAAGATAATATGATATTTGTATCACCTATAAACAAAGTCTTTGGGTGATTCCAAATTTCCAATCCATTACTTAAATCAAAGGGGCAAAATTGCATATCTCCCTTTTCTCAAAATTATAAATTTCATATTTACTCAAAATATGCTTTAAAAGTATTGTACATTATGCATTCAAATGTTGTAATTTAGATATATATGAAACTAATCATGAAAAGAGATGGAGATATAAAATTCAAACCTGTAAGATAACAACTCCATAACGTATATCATAGATGAAGGTGTGTTTTTTCCATCTAAATGACCAAATTTAAGACGGTTACCCTAATTAAAGAAAAAAAAGTCAAAGTATAAATTCGAGTTGATCCTCCATAAGGTATATAAACTGCATGGACCATTTCTTGCAAGAAATTTGCTACACCCACATAAAAGTATCCACAAAAATAATTCATTCGCTGAGGTGTCAGCGGGTGATTGGTTTTTGTGGGATGTATCATTCGCTGACAACTCAGAGAGTGGATTATTTTTGTGAATACATTTATGTGGATGTATCATTGCTTTTCTCACAATTATACTACGGAGTATAATAGTATTAACTATCATAGAATAATTAGGTGGAACTTTTTTGGGTGTTCATCGGCTCGGTTATCGGGTTATTTGGTTTATTCGGTTCGGTTAGTTCAGTTATTTTTTTTCTTGGTCAAAGCGAAAACAGAACCGAACCGAATAACCCGAATTTCATAATGTTAATTATTTTTTCATTTAATTATTTATATTTTTAGCACAATTTTTTTTCAAGTTTAAATAATGTTATATTTATACTAAGAAAGACTTTTAGTGATTTTTTTATACAAATACATATATATATATATATATATATATATATATNCTACCTCCTATATAATACAAGGTTGTCCTACTATTTCTCCCTCAAAAAATCTAATCAATTGACACGTGTAAACCCTTGATTTTTCCTGACCATCGATTTCTTAGGGGACAATTTGGGCGGAATTCCTTACCTGACTCTCATTTGAAACATTTCACCACATCAAAAAAAACACACACA
The DNA here is from genome assembly GCA_014162995.1 of Artemisia annua. Taxonomy (NCBI): domain Eukaryota; kingdom Viridiplantae; phylum Streptophyta; class Magnoliopsida; order Asterales; family Asteraceae; genus Artemisia; species Artemisia annua. The sequence continues at coordinate 20,735 of LBNU01001300.1, forward strand.
ATCTCATCCTCTCAAACCCTATCCCTCAAACCCTAAAACAAAATCAATATTTTAGCCTTACAAATTAAATCAAATCCGAAACTGAATATAACAAATGATTCATATGTAACCGGAATCAATTGATTATCATCCTTCTCGAGAACATGCCTCGGATATGATTTAACACCTCCCCAAAAACCAACGCTACCACCAATTTTTAGGATGAATCAAAAGAGTGTTTCATCATCAAAGATTCAGTACATGCCTATCAAAGAAACCATTTTTTTATGATTGGGTGATAAAGACACGATCTTTTTTATAAAGAAACCCTCCCCACAATCTGCTAAAGGTACCAACACAAGAGTTGCTATATTGATCTTCATATTTTCAATTAATTCCTAATAATTTTATTAGCCCTAATTTTGAGTCATTGTTGTTTTTAATGATTAGGTTGTTATCCCTTTCAAATTACTCCCCAAAAAAATACCACCACCAATTTCTGTCATCTATAAACAACAATGTTCTGGTAATTTTTGGTTTTCTAACAATAGCCGGAAAATAATAAGGATTAAATTATATACACATGTGATATGTAATCTGCTTATGTGCCATATGGAGTATCAAATATTGATTGTGTATATTCCCGGCGACATCACGGACTCTATAAATTAGACGGCCGGACCCGTGTCATGATACCTTTAATTGTATGACTTACAGGTTAGTAATTTGATTTTGATAATTGATTTTGTCAATTACACATTTTTAATTTAAATGTGATTATAATTATGGTAGTAGTTTGGTGTATATGGAAGTGGTTCGATGGAACTGGTGTGGTATTCTTTTAGGGGTTAAAAGTTACCATGGTTCGGTTGATTAGGTGTATCTATTATTGACTGCAAATTATTCCGGTGATCTAATTGACTACAAATATTTTTTGAAAACCTAAGTGATGATAATGCTACATTTCTATCAATTACAGGTTATTTATCTTATTTTTTATAAGTTTTCATGTAAATTACATTTCTTATGTTTACCTGTTTATTATAGTTTTCAAATCCGAGTTTTTTATGATAATGTTTTCTGTTATTTTATCATGTTTTCTTTGCCAATGTGTATGATGTTAATTTACATCTTCCTGTTTGTTGATTATTATCATTATTATCAGTTCAGTATAACATAGTATCTCTTATCCAAACCCATTTTTTCATTGAATCCTAACCCATTTTATAAATTGCAGTCCTCATCCAGAACACATTATATAACACCCCCATTTTCGGAACGCAGCGGAATACAACATGGGGTGCTATTTATCAGTCACATAGTACAAGTATAGTAAACAACTTTAAAACAAAGTCGTTTTTAAAACTTCACATTCGATAATTTATCAGAGTTGAGGTCCCAAAAGTTTAACATAAGTTTAGAAATATATAAATTTAAAAGTTTAAGTCATTATTGAACGAAAATTTTATTAAACATGAGCCATCAAGTAGATATCCATTTCTTTGCGCCGCCCATCCAAGCTTAAGCCACTTACGAACCTGAGAAAATACATGCTAAAAAGTCAACACAAAGGTTGAGTGAATTCATAGAGTTTAATAAGTAATTGGTTGAATACAAGTATTATTTATCAATAGACATATAACAAATACATGTCGGGTAATCAGATTATAGTATAGAGCTCATGAAACCGAACCTTGACCTAGATTAATAGTGCCCCGAAAAGGTAAGATTTGCCATTTACCTCAATTCTTAATATTATATGTCTGTTTGGTAATAAAGGCTCCAAGTGAGCGCTACTCACCCGGACAGGCCCGCCTAGCCCAATATGCATATTTATAATATTAGCGTTTACTCACGTAATTAACGGTTCATGATGGGGACTTTATTGGCAAGAAATACTCAATGTCTATAATCATGTAATCGGGTCAAGCATACCAAAAACTACTTGTATTCAGTTTGTAAAACTAGCATGTATCCCCCTCGCGAGGTTTATAAAACATTTAAATGAGTAAAGGCGAGGCTATAAACTCACCTCGAAGTGAATGAGCAACCAACATAAGCAGATAATCAAGGAGCACAGCACAACGGTGAGAATATGAATATCAACGAAGAAAAGAATGAAGGCATGAAGTCTTAGTCGCGACCTAAAATAATGGCGCTATAAGAAGAATGAAATATATATAAACGGACACATAAGTCGTATATAAAATAAAGTATAGTAGAATCCATATGTGTGTATGACCTAATTTAGCAAAATCAAGCTTTTAGGAATGTATCTTATTCGCAATTAAGTTACAACACTTTTCTGAAAAATTTTCTATTTTTAGAAAGTTTTTATTTTTAGAAGGTTTCTATTTTAAAAGTTTCCATTTCTGGAAAGTTTAGAAATTTAGAACGTTAATAACCCATAGTAATGATCATTTCCCCGACAACACTAGCTTACCAAGGTTTTATCCAAACACTCCACTCTATAAGTAATATATGCGTATATATGATTTGAACACGAACTTACCATTTTTAGACATCGCCAAACGCACACTAACATTTTATTAGTCATCTAATAATATTCGTTAAAGTTTCTAGAGCTCAAACGAACTCAAAGAAGCTCAAAAACCCAATTTTTACCAAAAATCAGCAAGTATGACTACTTTTCCAAAAAGACGAATCACCAACTTTAACCCCAAAAATTTCCTATCGTCTAGCATTTTCATACCAAGATTTCCAGGGTTTTTATGTAAATCATCAAACTAAGCAACTTTCATGTTTTAACGGAAGGCCGGTTCGGACCAGAAAAGGCTCAAAACCTCGCTTAAAAACTGCATCAGCTCACTTTTATAAAACAAGTGCTGTCATTTAATAAAAAAAAAGGCAGAACTGAGTTTAATCAAAATTACCCTCATTTTCGCACTTTCATACCCCAAATTCCACGCGGTAGACTAAAAACGTTATTTCGGACAACTTTCGTGTTTCGGCCGAAGGCCGAAACGGGTCAGAAGGTGCCCAAAACGACCCATTTCAGTTCTGCGCAGGATTCAAAATTACCCATATAGTGCTGAATTTTAACATAAATATTTTCCAAATTTCGGACGGCCATAAAAACTTCGTTTTTAAGAGTTACGGGTCCAATTTTTTTTTAAAACGATCGTCTCGATGAATACCAACATATTTCAAAGCCTAAATTGTATAAAAGTATTTTCACGACACCCTAACGAGGCGGCAAAATTTCTGCAAAGATTTAACTATTTCAAAACTTATAATTCTCATTGAAACTTCATCAAATCAACATCACAACTTCACAAAAGTATCACCAATCCTACTCCCCATCATCTAACTCATTAAACCAACAATTTCTATAATTCAAAATTATTATACACACATTCATATGGATTCAAAAATAGTGAAAATAACCAAATACATAATAATATAACAAAGAGGTATTGAAAAATGTTTCAACAACTTACAAAAACAAGATGAACACATGCACTAACCTCTCCAATAAACCCACGAAATTCGTTCAATAACACACCCTGTTGGTTCAATTGAAATTAGACCCGATAATACGAAAGGTACAAGCTTCAATTCTTGATGGAGATGATTGTGGAAAATTGATAGTGATGTTGTTGTTGTTTGGCTGTTGTCGCTCACCCCAAGAGATAGAGAGCAGGAGTTTTATTTTTTGATCTAAATGAGAAAGAAAAAAAATGAATAAAAGGTGTTGGTGGTTGTGGCAGTAATCGAACAAGAAGGGAGAGAAAGAAGAGAAGAAAAAGAAAAGAAAAAAAAATTGTATGTGTCCACATAAACAAGAAAAAAAATAAAAAGGAGGGGATATTTATTTTATTTTTAAGTGTATACCCAGTATCGCGGGTATGTTTGGTCCGTAAAAATACAAAAGAAGCCCGAAAATTTGCGTTTATAGAAAACGTTTATATAAAATATTAAATAACTTATTTTAATATGTTTATTAAAATAATTTATGATAATAAAATATAAATTTAATTACTATTGTGTCGGTACGCGCTGCGTGTAATTTTTTTTCACGTTTTGCGAGATAATTTCTCATTTTGAAATCGAATGAGTTCAGAACAGTTCAAAAATGAAATATAAGTAATAATAAATATAATTTATTATAAAAGTGAGTCCGGAAAAATTATGGGTACGTGTTACGACGTACGCGGTTAACTTTCGACGAAGTTAATTATTTAAAAATAGCATAGTTAAATAATAAAATATTAAAATTAATGACATGAAATTTTTGAAATGTCACACATTATTCACTTCTTTCTCATCACAAAGGTACATACCTTCTATCCAATATTTGCTCTTTTAATCATCTTAAGTAATCATTTTTAAATGTTTTTATGCAGGATAAAAAATGAATCAGAACTTCACACTTTTGTACGACGTTGACCCTATGCTTGATGACATCAAAGTGAAAGCCAAATGCATAAGCATATTGAGTAATGACAAACTGCTTAGAGGGTGCTTTGGTAAGCTTATTGAAATAGCATATGCTTATTTACATAAAACTCTTATCAATACAATCTTTGTATTAAAACACAATAAGCATTTAGTCATTGGATGGTGTTTCTAGTGTTGATTTGTGTTTTTTTTTCTTTCTAATTTCAATTACTTAATCCATTAGGTGTTCTTCTATTGTGTTCATCTCTATAAATACGTGTCACTTACTGCTATTATAGTCATTTTGTGTAGATAATTTAAGCTATAATAGTTTGTGTTGCGACTTAACTTTGTGATGCTTATTCAAGTCTTCTTTGAATTTTACTTCAAGAAATGGACGTGGGAACATGCCTGAAGGTGCACTCATTTGAGGTAAGTAAAAAGTATCTTCTTTTAGTTTTGTTCACCCTTATGATATTTATGGACTATTATGTTGATTATTGTTTAAGGATGCCCTGCTCTTCGACATAAAGCTACTGAGAATGCTTATCCGGTAACAAGACAAAATGGGCAGTTTTTAGGATCTGTACTAATCAGCTTGATCAGTTTGTTATTGTTTTTATATGAGTAGAAAACTAAACTTTATTGAAATAAAATAAGCTTATTTACATAAAATGCTTATTAGCTTATCTTGGTATTAAAACGCAATAATAATTTAGTCCTTGGATAGTGTTTCTGGTATTTATTTGTGTTGTTTTGCTTTCTAATTTCAATTACTTAATCCATTAGGTGCAAGTGATATTGATTCCAAGCTGGAAGTGAGTTTTGAAGGAACGCAACTGTTAATATGTTTCCCCCACATACAAGTTTAAGAATCTAACGATGAAGACACGGATGAAAATATTGATTTAGAACCCTCCAAGATGGATTCGTAAGTTTACGCGAATTATAACCTACATGAGAGAATTATAGTCAAATATCAAAAGTGGCAATTTTGGTCCATTTATTATGAATGGGTCGATTTGGGTTGTGGCTTATCTGAAATGTGTCAATTAGTGATAGAGGATTAACTAACAATCTTGATGCCCATAGTCTTCTTAGGTTCTCCTTAATATGGACTTTTATGATCAATTTCGTCATATTACTAAAATGGTGACTCGGTTCATCAAAATCAGTCTTTGTCTGATTTCACTTTTGTAACTGAATGTTACATTTATTAAGGTTTATTTGATGTAGGGCAACATGTAACTTGTGGTAATACATTTTGTAGGACATCCATTGTTGGTAACGACTAATGAAGCAGCGTGTTCGTCCAATCATGTTGTACAACCCTATGGAAATACAGGGTAGGCACAACGGATTCCGGGTAGGTAAGGTATTAATATCTTTCGTATACTATTTTGAAACATGGGAACCATATTAATATTTTCCGAGATTTTTCCAATAGTCTGTTAAAAATGACAATATTAGCTTATCCTTTAATTCATGGATTAAAATGACAATATTAACTGTTAAAAAGGTGAATGAAAATCTGACCCCATTGTTCTACGTGTTCAAAAATGACCCCAATGATGATTATGCGGTAAGCAGGTGTGGATATCTATGTAATGCACACTGCAAATCACCATATCACATGAACTATTTGGTAGCCTAATAACAGGATTGTTAGTATTATAGCTAAACGTGTAAGGAACATATCAACAAATTCAGATCCCACCACCTATTAAAGCTTATTGAGGTGTTTTAATCTTAATGTGTTATCTTTTATTCTTTTACCACAAATGTGAGGTTGTAAAATCAGTGAGTCAGGGGATTAATCTTACTTCTAAGTACAAGGCCTGGTGGGCTAGGGATTAATCTTACTTGAGTCGATACTCGCATTTTATATGATAGTGATTGGGTAAAGCTTCATAACTGATTATGTGTTTCGAAGACGTCGTATAGCAAAAGTTTCAAATCTGTTTTATTGTCTCTCAGAAAACGCATTTCCGTATGATAAGGTGTGCTTTTTATTACTTAACTTCCTATTACTCCCACCCTGTTGTCCTGTTGACATTTCGGCCAAGCACAATCTATTGTTTGTTTGTACTTGCATATCAAACAGATCAAATGGGTAATTTTGATTAGAGGATCATTAAATTGGTCCAATGGGTCAAGCGTCTCTCAAAATCTATTCAAATGACAACTTCCTAAATCTCTAAGGTTATTATTTTGAGGTTATAAGTTCTGTAAGCATATTCAATATAGTATGTTAGTAAATATCTACAAGATTTATAAAATGAACAAAACGGTTATTTTCAGGTGACCCAAACCGATTCATCTATTTTGCCCTGTAGTTTAAACTTACATCATTGACTATTCCTAAGGTTATTAATTTTTAACATCGGTTGTGTATGAAGTTTTTGCTGACATTTTAGAACCAATTATGGGGAAGGGGCCAATTCCTACCGACTACCCTTGGAAGCAAATGAGAAGAGGTAGCATGTCTTGAAGATTCAATCCATAATATTTCCTCCACAATTGAAAAATTAGGATGTCCATTGTTGAACCTTATAAGTTTGAATTACGATTTTATGAGCTTATATTATTTTTAAGGCAAAAATAAGATTTTATGCGTAAGCTTCTAAAACTGAATTTGACTTTTCCATTTAGGGTAAGGGTTGTTTTTGGAGAACGAATAAGCAATCATGGAAATTATGTATGTCATAGCTATTGGAATTATATACTCATGTCATACATATATAAATAATAACATCAAGTAAGCATAGCGGAAGCAATTAGGATCATATAATGCATAATTAATTAACCAAACATAAAAGTAAACGTACCTTTGATTCTAGCCCGAACAAGAATCAATTAGAGCAATTCTTCAAATCAAGAACCCTAATTAGGGTTTGTGTGGATTATAAGAATTACCCCTTACCTTTTTGTAATTCAATCCAAGAATCAAACAATAGTGTGTTTGATTCACGTTCTTGTACACACGTACTAATACCAAGTAAATGTTATGCAAGTAATAAATAAACAAAACACTTTTAGAAGATCAAAATCGAATCCCTAAGGGTTTAGAGATCTTTGATCGATTTTTAGAACAAGAAAAGAAAAAAAGAAAATCTTTAGGTATTGTGTGTGTAAAGAGTACCCAAAACCTAAAGAATGCCTTTGTATTTATAGTGTAACAATCTTGGAGCTCAAGTTAAGTTTGGGTTGGGTTTCCCCTCCCCTAAACCGTCCATCACCTCCTAAGGAGGTTCTGGAACCTTCTTGACTTCCTATTATTTACACAATAAAACTTTCCTTATATTCGTCTAACAATCGTTAGTCATTATCCGTTAAATACTAACGATCGTTAAGTGTTTTATTTAATTAATAATTATTCTTAACATTTATTAATAATTATTATTCATTTACTCTTCATACGTAAAGTGTGCAATCCCGTGATCTCGAGTTCGATCCTAACACACGACTATTATTTCATGTCTATAAACTAACAATAGCTTCTCTCGGGCATGTTTCTGAAAGGTGGTGTTGCTCTCAAACACCAGGTAATTTACTCATCTTTTGTTTCCAGAACTTAGGCGAGTTCTGGAATTAGTTGTTATGCTTTAGAATATTGTTGTTTTCTAATTAGCTTCCATGATTTATTGACTCACTAAATGCTTACTACTCACGGTATATACGTTCTTTTTTCCCTTAAAACTGCAGCATCTAAGCTCTCAAAACAGCGTTCTTTGAGATGGTGGGAATGCTATGAAATCCAACTAAAAGGTTGTACCAACAAAGACACTGTCACAGCAGTGGTTTCCTCAACTAATTATTTCGTAGAGTGATAGACACAGCCATACATGTATGCCAAACTTTTATTAAGCTTTAATGTTAACACAAACTGTACTTTATAAAAAAATTTAAATAAGCTTTAATGTAAAAATTCCAAGGCATTAATCGTATGTAAATTTCTGTTTTGATGTAGATTAGAACATACTTCGTATATGCTAGGTGCATTTAATTCTGCATGTATCGAAGTAAATGTTGCTTAATGTATTATTCATTTTTACTTCTTATTTCCTTATTATGATGATGGATGTATTGGTTTTTGAAATGTTGAGTTGCGTAAGTCCCTTTCTATGATGATTTCTATATACAAATCATAACGTTAGTATAATTTTTACCTGCTTAAAAGCTTATTAGTAAACAAAATGGGCTTTATGCTAAAGCCCTCTTGAAATAGCTATATGCTAAGATGTAAGTTTTTGAGCAACTCGACCTACTTTACTTGCCTGCTATTTGTTTATATAACGATAATCTTTGGGATCCATCTTATTTCCAAGATCGAGCCATTCTTGCACCAACACATGAGGAAGTTGACAAAGTTAATGACCGAATGCTTTCTCAACTTAGTGGCAGAGATAAAGTATATTATAGTCATGATACAGTGTCAGATTTAGACGTAGATTTTAATCATAGCGAGAAAATGTACACTACAGATTTTTTGAATACAATAAAAATGTCTGGAATTCCACACCATAAATTAGTTTTGAAAATTTCCTTGGTTTTGAAAGCTCTGGTTATGACCGGAATTGAAATTCCCTTGGTTGTTAAAACCTTGGTTCATTCGATTTTGATTTTGATGAAAATTTTGGTTCCGGTTTTGACCATTTTGATTTTGAGGTTGATTAAATCCGGGTGGTCCGAGGAAATTGTTGGAACGATAGCTTAAGAGATTACGGTCCCCCTGTGGTTGGTAAGAGTTACCCCCCGCATTGTAGGAACCTTGAGCAGCATATACGTTCTCGTGAGTGAAGCCACCGGTGGCTGGGCACTCATTATAAGGATGTGGACCACCACATGTTTCACAACT
>LBNU01001301.1:7502-43292 GCA_014162995.1 Artemisia annua
ATATATATATATATACATAGCATATATATATATATATATATATATATATATATATATATATATACACACACACACACACACACACATATATATATATAGTATAATAATCGTAATTATATATTTAATTAATTAAGTTTATAATTAATTAAATATACTTGAGAAATCTTTCTAATAAATATGTTGGTGAGGAAATATTATATTATAAGTATCCTTTATTATTTATAATATAATTAAATATTAAGTAATTAAAATAAATACATTTGTAATTTAGAAAAAACTATATAAATGTAAGTATTTTTGTAATATATTCTAAGTGTTATAATTTTTAGATATTTGGGCATGACCCGTTCGTTTGTTAAACGTTTCCATTTTTCTCAAATGTTGCAATTTCTCCAATAAATCACTTGTCACTTTACTTGTAATATTTAGTACGTAATAACTATATTATTTACTTATTAATATAGTTATCGTTATAATTCATTCTATGATGTAAAATAGTCACCGTAAGTCCAAATATATGTAAAAACTCATTTTCATCACCCGAAATACTTATTGGGCCTAAATTTCACTATTGGGCCCGTTAACCCAATATAAGCCCAAAAACATATATTACGAATTAAGTTACATTATATATATCGTTATATATCGAAATTAATTTTTACACGTCCGATAACAATTTTTGGTCAAAAAGTCAAAGTTGGAAAACTCTCATTGGGCTCGGCTACTGTTCACCGAACACCCTCAATGGGCTCAAAAAGTCCAATTGGCCTAATAACCAATTTTAGTGTTTTTAATTTATATAACTTTTTTAATTAAACATAATTAACACTTCTAATTATGTTTACTCCTCAAAATATCAAGTTTGGTCAAAATTATTTTATTCAACTAAAAATAATATGTTTCAACCTAAAATATTTATTTTCTCCAAAAATTCTATTTTTTTTAACTAATTAATTATAATTAGTTACGGTTAATTCGATATATACTTAATTACAATCTTACAAGCAAAAATCTCACCAATTCACCACTTGAGCCAAAATTTTATGTTTTTCAAAACCCCAATAATTTCACAATTTTTGCTAAGGCCGAAATATATATATACACATATAAGTGTATATATCGTCTTAAATTCGCGTAATTAGTGTAAATCACATTTGTACCACCAAATTATTACCACAAGCAACAAGTTTTACCACACAAGCAAGAAATATACACATTAACTCATAGCATTTAATGTTGGTCGATCCATGCATGCAAACTAAATCAGATCTACTTGATCCTACGGTCCAGATCTCTTCTCGCGTTCTCACATAAATATGATTTCTCATTTGAACGCTCCACTATATATATATATGTATATATATATATATATATATATATATATATATATATATATATATATATATATATATATATATATATATACTAGTTTTCGAAGCCCGCCCGATGGGCGGGCATGACTTGTAATTTTACGTTTTAATTTAATCATGTACGTATATCAATAATCTTTTGTAGTTATTTGTTACGTATTGACTCGATGTGTGTGGACATGAATTATATTTTGATTCGTAGTATTGATTTTTAAAAACATTTTAATTCTAAGAATCGTATGAATCACATTCGTTGTAGAAGTTTGATATTAAAAGTATGCCTTTGTTTCACTGGTGTCGGTGGTCCATTAAATAGAAGCATGACCACCTTTCGTACATTTCTACTTGTCCAGACATTCGAATAGCGAACGAATAAGACGATTTAAGTGATTTTAATTGTCTCCACATGATATATATGCCGTAGTGTAATAGTGAGTGCTATTAAGGTAGCAAGTTACCTGATTCTGGTCAGGAAATGGTATGATGGAGGCACAAACACCCAAGATCAGTTATGGATGGATTTCACACGCCTATTATAACAGCCACAAAGTTGCCATTAATAAAATATTACGAACAAAAACATTGCTTTATATGGCTAAAATATCCTTTCTTATCAGTCTAAAAATAAGTGGTAAAATTTTTATAAAAACTGACACAGGCAACTGTCCTTCAGGTGTTTCTGCACGAACGTTTGCTCATGGAAGACTTTAAACATCAAATATAGAGAGCAATATTAGATAAGAAAAAAATTAAGCTTTATAATCTAAAACAAAGTAACAAATTTCCAGTAAAGAGCAATTACCATGAACCCGAGCACAATACGGATGGTGATTGTGACAGCATAAATGGTGTAGTTTTTCATCCTTTGGAAGATGGCTCTGCTGGTTTAAACTGTGCTAAACAATTACACTTTCGTTCACACCATCTCCTGTCATACCACAGATATGCATCCTCTCCTGGAGTTTGTTCACGATCTCATATTACCTGCAATTTTATTCAAAAGTATGAAAACTAAGCTAGAATGCATATTTTTGTCTTAAGAATGCAATCATCACTTGTAAAATGGACAACTAAAATATCCTTACAGTACTTTCTATGGATTCATGAGTTCTACATTTATAATATGATACATAACAAAAAAAATGCTCATGCCTATAAAGCAATACCTCTATAAACTCATAATTGGATATGTAAACCGATTCATGTCGTGAACAATCTGGAAGGCACATATGTGAAATTTTTTTGACTTTCTTTGTTATCTTTAATTTCTAAGAGGCTGAAAAGTGTTGCAGCAGAGTTTTCTTTGGCCTCGGAGCTTCCTGTTTCAAGAACATGAATCAAAGGTTCAATTGCATCTGCATTTTCAATGGTTTTTTTGTTGTTATCGTTTATCGATAAGTTCAAAATGGAAGTGACAGCATTTTCTTGGACTTTTTCATCACTTGAACGAAGTAGGCCAATTAGTAAGCTGATGGCCCTATTGTTTGCTATAATGATACGGTTATCCATATTATGCCTGCCAAGTAAACTGAGCTCCCTTGTAGCATTCCAAACTCCATCAAGTAAAGTTGTACTTAAGTCGTCAACCAATATTTCACTTGGGTTTTCACTCCATTAAGATCAGGTCTGGTTTTTGTGGTTGGAGTAGAAACTATTCTCGGTCCAAACCTTTCTCATGGCCTGCGCCATAGTCGCATTGTGTCGCTGAACCCAGAATTGAAAGTTGCTGAAGAAGGTGGATCTGAGGATGCAAGCACTGCCATCGAGTGCACCAGAAAGTGTCATCAGACGGTGCTCAGGAAGAAAATGCAGATACATTTGTTTGTTTGTTCATATGATTAGGCTGACGACAAATAGCATTTTCAGAAATTATCCGTGTCATATATGTACAACTGTGCAAACTTTGGAGGTTTAGATTCTTCCGGGAGCAGACTACCAATAAAATGATAGTTCTGTCTGTGTAGACGGAACATAAATGGACCACGACCACGACGGTTTATCGCATGGTCTATTTTGCCACCCATAGAAGTAAAGGAGAACATGCTATTGTAAGATCTAATGTTGTTTCTAAAATTTTGGCTCTTGGCGTCATTGCTTAGGTATAGATCTAACAATGGTTCCAGTGTGTCAGGTGCTTTGGCAAGTAAAACATTTCCCTTATTGCAAAATAGTGAAAACCCTTTTTTTAACCGTTTAGGTTTCCTCTTAAAGATTCTGCCCACCACAACAAAGCATTACATTCTCGGCAAATTTCAGTTGGGTCTCCATGATCAAAGTAATCTGTTTAAATAAATGTTACATAATATGTTTGTTACAATAAACAAAAAAGGTTATTTAATACTATTATGAGATGAGACCATTTTAAAGGAAATGAATTTATTTGGTTCGAATGTGTTAAAAGATTTCGGATCCAACCTGTAGAAATACCACTGTATTTGTCAAAGACTCTGGGGACGGTGGGGACCTCATCTTCGTAATTTATGATTGGAATCGCTTGTACAGGTGTTCTACGTGATCTCCTCGATGTTGTTGTTCCAGGTTGGGTAACTGTTTGACGATGATTACGTTCTGTACATGATGACGAAGATCATGTACTTGTCGTCGCTGTTACTAAATATTTTGGAATGAAAGTATCACCCAGAAATTAGATGGTTATAAAGCTTAATTTTTGAAAAAAGTGATTGTTATAGATGTATTTTACGTGTAATACTTATGTGAAGCGTATTCTGTTTGCTTACAGAACCGGCCACTCAGAATATTGGGAAATCTTCTGCATTGACTGATACTATGCGAATACTGCGGGACCTTATAGCTCAAGTTGACTCTCTTAAGAGGGAGAATTCTACTCTCTTAGCCGAATCTCAATATGCAAGTTTCTATGAATCTTAGGATGATGCTCCCTTTTGTAGAGAACTGTAATGATATATCTGATGCGATGAAGTATAGGTGGGAGTTTCATCTCAGTAACCTATGAGTGGGTCGATTTGGGTTTGTTATATTTCTAATGGGTCAAACGGGTTAAGCTAAAAGATTTAACTAATAAAAGGGGTCAAAAGTCATCAAAACAGTAATCAAATGCTAAAACACTTCAAAATCTCTATGAAATGTTAGTTCATCATTATTGCAGTAATATAGTTTCTGTATATGTAATGCATTACATTAGAAGAGTTTGTTGGCCGGCCAGCCGCAACCTGTTTTGACCTGTTTCCCAACCCGTCCCAACCAACCCATTTTGCCAACTTTTGACAAAATCTGTAACACGCTCCTAGTCTAGACACTACACTATAGAATCAAAAGCCTCTTTGACCTGTTCCAATCAAGGAGACCTCAAGTAGGGTGCATTAACAAACAGTATTAGTTAGGCATTAACTTGGTCTTCGATATTATAGTTGTTTTCGTTTGTAGTTTAGAAAAACCAAGAAGAAAAATTGCAATATGGCAATATCTAATAAAAATTCTTTAAAGACTGTCGCAGTGGCTACACTTGTTTTGTTGAAATATACTTATTTGGAATATAAATGAACAGATTGCGGTCAAGAGGGATGAACTAAAAGAGGAAAATAGTGCCATAGAAGCCCATATTAAAAAGCTTCAAAGCCAGATAAATGAGAGAATGAATCCTCAGTCTTCATGGAGTTCGGAATGCAACCCTGTTGTCGGCCCTGTATTCATGTTGCCCCTGCAGAATGACCCAAAGCTTTATGCAGAACCCAAGATTCCAGAATTTGTAACAAAATCACTTGGGCCAAATGTGAGAAAACCACATGCTAGATACCCATCAGCCTCTGATTCATGGCCACTTAACATTCTTTCTGAACAGTCAAGAGCAGCTTAAATTCCATGCGATGTTCATTTCCGTATAGTAGTAGTAAGGTTAGCTCTAGTGGCGGTGGCAAGAAGAGAGTCGCAGTTTAGTATTTTTTTTAATTTGCACCATCTGATCTTGTATTAGTTAAGTGTATTTATAAAATTTGGATTGTAAATATTTGGATTGTAAATTCCAATGAATAATTTGACTTGTCTTGATTAGAATCTCTTGTAAATCCATGATGGGTTTGACAAGCTTCCTTTTCCAACTTATGCATGTCTCTTGTGATCACTAAATTATTAGGCGTTACTTGAATTTCAAGTTCTGTTTCGACTAAAAGCTCTCTTGATTTGCATTAATCGAAAAGCGCTTCTGTGATGGCCTGATGGGTCCCTTAGTTGGTGCTGTTTTTATATTCTTAGCTCCTCGCTAGGCTTCTGCTCTCTTCTATATATTGTTTTTCTCTTGCTGGTCAAAAAACTGAAAAAGTAAAGATAAGTAGTTCTATGTAGGCTTCATTTGTCATTGAATCATTAAGTGTTTGTTTGGTTTCAGCATTTGTTGCAAATGTTATACAAACGGTATCTGTTTCCGCAAATGAGAAACCTGGTTTACTCCTTTGCACAATTCTCATATTTAAGCATATATGAAATCTTAGAACGGTGAACATGAGGAATTCGTGTTGTTTTGAAACTTCCAACGATCAATAATAAATTTTCATAAAAAAATTCAACTTACAGGAAACGTACATAATGGGTATAATATGAACTGTAACTGAATGAGCAGCTATAGCGGTATGGAGGTTAAAATTAAAAACAAATATTATTTAATTACATTGTAGTTGTTTGTTTGAAAATTTTGTCACTCCTTTTGGTATTATAGCCAAGTTAATGAAGTTGGAACATTGAAATCGGTGTAAGTAATTCATTAATATTTGATTTACAGATCATTGCAGGTTCTATTCCTTTAAAAAAATGTTAATAGTTCAAAGAGACTGCAATCAAGGAGTATATTAGTTAAGTTTTTAGAATGCACTTATTATTCAAATGTATGATCTGTTTAGGGGTGGTTTAACTGATTTGCTGAAGGTATGTTAGCCATAACTTGATTTTTTTCCAAATGCATATAATATACATTTAGCAGCCGCAAACACCCCTTAAAAGGCATGCCCAAAAATCCTAATAAAATGCA
Source organism: Artemisia annua (assembly GCA_014162995.1). Taxonomy (NCBI): domain Eukaryota; kingdom Viridiplantae; phylum Streptophyta; class Magnoliopsida; order Asterales; family Asteraceae; genus Artemisia; species Artemisia annua. Next base: position 13,872 of record LBNU01001301.1, read on the forward strand.
ATTTTGCAGCCTTACGGATGAGTTAAACAACTAATACACGACAATTTTTAAGCAAATCCAAACAGCTCTTAAAACGACCCAATCTCCCCTTTATAACTGTTGTTTGGAATCAGTCCAAACACCCCTCTAAGAGTTGTAAAAAACCCTCTTTCTTAACAGTTTTAGACCACCGGTTTTGGATGATCATTGTTATGTGCAAGAGTTTTCAGTATCCCAGTCTAATAGCCATTGTAATATGTAACACTTTAATTTTATCGTAGGTTCCAACTTTAAAGATTACCTTATATTTCAGTTAGTACCCCTTTTCAGTTAGATGGATAATATGACATAGTTATACTCTTAAGACACATATAATTGTCGCTGCATTTGACAAGCCTCCAGCTGTGGGTACTGTCGTTGACCTCCTTGCAGCCCCTCTTTGTCGAGGCTCACGTTGTCGCCCTATGTGTGTATGGGCAGTTGTTGTTGTGGGCACAATGCTTGGGCCCGCCATACCTGTGATGACAATCATGAAAAATGTTTAATAAGATGCCATGCGATATTGTGTTTACGTTGTATAACCTATGTTCGTCACATGATATTTTATAGTCAATATGTAAATAGGCATATTACAAAGCTACAACCTAAACAGCCTACAACTTTCGAACCAACCTGCACATGCACTTGCTGTTGCAGATCCTGTACAGTGCGTGCTTGTGTTGGAGTCATTCATGGCGGCGCCATTGGTTGCACACCACTTGTTATTGAAGGCTGAGTTTGTGATCCTGACTGTAGTGACAATGAGATTAAAAAAAAAAAAAAAAAAAAAAAAAAAAAAAAAAAAAAAAAAAAAAAAAAAAAAACTTAATAAGAACTCATTTGACAGTGCACCTACATTTTAGTATGTAAGCTGGATTGGGACTAATCTAGAACTGATTGTCAAACAGAACCTGTAATGCCAGTATAATATTAATAATTACATGAGATTAAATTCTGCTACTATGAAGGCACTGAATGTCATGGAGAGTAAAACATACGCCAATAAAAACTTCAGCCTTTTTGGCATCATGAATAGAACGTGTAAAGCTGGCATGGGTAGGAGGTTACTGCACATGTGGTTAAAACAACCTTTGATGGATGTTACAGAGATAAATGTTAGGCTAGATTTAGTGCAAACTTTTGTGAAGGATACTGGTTTTAGTCAGGACATGAGGCAACACTTGAAGAGGATATGTGATGTTGCGCGAATGAGCATGAAACTTACTTAGCAACAACTAAAATAGCATATATGGTATAAAATGCTAATACGTTAGTTTTGGAGCACATGATTACCAGCTTCTTACATTTTGCCTGGCTTAGAGTTTCCAACAAAAATAAAAACACGAGTTTATTCATTAAAGGAGAGGGAACAATGTATTACTGTTGATAGGAAGAGGGTCTATAGATAATTTGTAAAAAAATATATATATGTTGGAGCTAAACAATAATATGATATTTTGCATCCTGGAAAACTAATTTGACTGTTCAAGTTTTAAAGCAGCTTCTCGTGATTCCAATGTCCAAGTGGGTTCAGTATTTCTTGTAAAATAATTATTATTTTGCAACCTGGAAAACTAATTTGACTGTTCAAGTTGTAAAGCAGCTTCTCGCGATTCCAATGTCCAAGTGGGTTCAGTACTTCTTGTAAAATAATTATTAGTGTTGAAATAATTAATTGACATATGATATATTTAGTTAGAAAAAGATCTTACTTTGCTACTCTACCATTCCTTTGACTCGAACCTGATGTCTTTCAACTTCTTCAAGTGTTCTTCACCACTTCTCAAGGTTGGTATGCATTGCTCTCAATTAAAGATCTTTAACTCAGCATACTTGCTCCATGCGTAGCAATTCTCTGGTGACCACTCCAAATACTTTTCGTATAGCTTCCAACAACGGTCCATGTTACCAAGTTGCAGTTCAATCTCAATTTTCTTCTTGAAAATCTGTGATTTTGAGTGGTCAGACCAAGAACATACTAAAAAGTCACCAAATTGCTTAATAACTTGAAATAATGGCTCATTAATATGTCCCTTACGTCACTCAGCCAATACTGAATTATAAAAATCACACATGTTCCTGAAGCTCCATCCATTAATTGAAAATATATAATGTTGCTAACAATGACAACTTACTGTTTGGATGAAACATTCTGGAAATAAACCGCACAGTCGGTGGCTTATTAGGGTAATCTTCAGAAAACTGCAATGTCAACTTGAAAGTACCCGAGAGTGCCAATTACAAGTCAGTGAATACAATTACAGTACAAAGTACTACAAAAAGTCTAAATCATACAACAGACAACTACAATAGCAACATAACTTGTTTCATCTCAAAGCTTCATCAAATATATAAAGAGATCCATATTAATGTAAATACTATGCATAAACCAATCAAACCCATGATCGTATGCCGAGTTATGATTCCTTTTACTTTAAGGCTATTGTTCCAAGAGTCATACACACATGTTAACTATATTTATCAATATCAAATCTTTAAAACCCACACACACACACAACGACTGCAGGCCTCCATCCCAAGGAGTATAATCAGGTCTGCAAAACAAAAAAACAATCAGTAAACGAACTCAAATCATCTCGAAAACAAACAATAATCCAAACGATCACCTAATCATTACCCGAAATAACCGCATTCCAAAGCATAATATTATTATCATAAGGAGCACCACTAATTCCAGCAGGTGGATCCTGTTGCAACATCTTGACATCCTTCATTAGCCGCTTCCTCGTCAGTGTGGACATCTTCTTCGCACTCCTATAACAACAACAACAACAATTCACCAGCATATCATACCGATCACATTTAATACACACCTGCAGCAACTTGCTTGAGGTACCAATTAAACTCATACAGCTATGATTTATGAACGGGTCGATTCGAGTTATTTTATATCTCTAGCAGGCCGAACGGGTAAAACTTTAGAAAAATAGCCTCATAATCATTTTCTAAGAACATGATTGTTACTCACGTTGTTATCAAATTTCTACAATGTTCATATGTGACTTTTCATGTCATCATCAGTTTTGTTTGTAAAGATCCATGCAAATTGCATCCTTCACCTTCTTCAGGTTTGATCCTTTGAACAAAACCTTCTCTGTTGCACTAAAATAAACGAAGGACAATTTAAACGAATAATACCTTGTGAGAATCGAATCAGGATTCATCAATCCCCAGCCTCTCCTTCTATACGATTCACGAACCTCGTCACATGAATTACAACATTCATGTTGTGACTGCAAATTTAAATAGTAAAAAGAATTTCAGTGATTCATTAAGTTGCATGGCCCGCCAAATATGTTCATTAAGTGTAACTTCGTATACATCTGAAACATAAGTAATAAAAAGTGGCTACATATTACCTCAAACTCCTTTCCTTCATGATATAGATCACCATGTGATCTCAAATAGTAAGTCTCACAATGTAACAGTTGATGATACACTATTATGATTAGATTGACCAAATTCAATTGCAGGGACAACATGCAATAAACGAACTATTAGTTGGACATTAGTCATATGATAAATATATATATATATATATATATATATATATATATATATAATATATATATATATATATATATATATATATATATATATATATATATATATATATATATATATATATATATATATATATATATATATATTCTAGTATACAAAAAGACTAATATTCATATATACTAACCTCAAAAAACATGAATAATCTATCCTTTTCCCATAATCTCTACGTACTGTGGGTGACAAAGAAAGATAAATCATTGCAAAAAGATGATGTTCAGCAGTCGATAAATCATTTTCCTACCTTGTAGAAAGAACTTTAGCCACCTTCTCCAATCTTGTTCTTGTCAATGAAGTAAACTACCTTCGATTGCAATGAACCAAACTCCCTCTCAAACTGTATCCGTAAGAATAAACAATGAATCAATATACGTCAAAAATAAATAATACAGTTTGCATGATTTAATATAAACTCTATCATTGATATTAGGGTTTTAAGAAAAAGGTGAACTCATTGATATTAGGGTTTTCAGCGATCACCGAATAAAAAACCGTATATGAATATAAAAACATTGTGAAGATAATTAAGGAATAGATATTACCGTAATTGCACAAGAATAGATAATAGTTGTAGGTTTATAGATTTAGAATTGCAACACAAGTTCAAGAAAATGTGTTTGGTCTAGTGGTTATAATGTTTGATTGTGGACTAATTGACCCATGTTCGAATCTAGCTTTATGATTTTTTGGGAAAATACAACCGGATTTTATGATTTATTAAAATTTGCTTACGTGGACAGAATGTGATGACATGGCAGATAATGAATTACTGGGCAATGAGGTGGCGTTTACGTGGCATTATCTACGTGTAACGCCTCCTGTTATATATATATATATATATATATATATATATATATATATATATATATATATATATATATCTATATGGTAACACCTTTGATCATCATAAAAACATGATATAAACAAGATTGAAAAGTTTTGATGATCTTTACAATGGGGTTGATGGTTAACATGGCTAGGAGGACAAAAGGAGACCCAAAATGCTTCAAGTTTTACCCAATTCACCTTATGTATAACCCAAACTCTTGATTTAATACCCAATTGATCTTGATCTTCAAAAAAATATATGTTTAGTGTGTGTGTGTGTGTGTGTATTCGGCCAAGAGAAGAAGCAAGAAGAAGATGAGATGAAAAATGATCCAAGTGACTAGTTAAAGAGGTAATTTGGATAATAGATTTGGTTAAATGGGTGCATTATGGTTAAAAGGGTTACTAGTGGTTAATAAGGTGTTTAACTTTGTTTCATAGTGGGGGAGGTGAGTGGGTGGCCGGTTATGGTATCCAAGGGAGGGGGAAAAGAGATATTTTACTGCCCGTTGGTATATCGTGTGTCTGTTTAAGCTTAAACGTAACCGTAATGTCCGGTTTGACTTTTTTGGACACGTATACGTAAAATAAATTTTTTAGCCACGATTTTGTCAGAAATGTAATAAAATGACTTTACTGACTCAAAAGTATATTTTCTTGACTTTTACCATAGGTACTGTAGTGTCGGTTCGCGTGCGGCGTTGTTTTTCAGAAAAATGTGAGAAAACTCTCAGTAAATTACGAGACTTGTCAGTAACTATCCAGAATGGATTAATTTGTGTTTACTAACAAAAATAAACTTTTTCAGTAGTGAATGTAAGCTACAGTGTGCAGGACAGCTCCCGAAAATATTCAGAAATGTGCAGAAACATGCAAAAATGTGCAAAAATGCTTATAATACTCAAAGTAAATATAATAAATAGAAATTTATTATAAAATTAATTTGTGAAAAATACCATTTGTCACACAACTTGTTATATGCTTTATATTAGTCATAAGACTATTATTAGCATTTTACATATTATGGCAAGCTTGATTGGAAATTTGATACAACAAGTTTGAAGGATTTAAACGTTACCGTATTCACCCCCTCTACGTTTTCACAATTGGTATCAGAGCCTCGTAGCTCTTATTTTCAAAACAAATGGTTTTTAAAATGGAGTACGATCCATGTATCAAATTACCATTGAAGCGGAATATAATATGAAAAATGTTTTGCTTATTATACTTAGAAATTTTGTTGTTAAATGTTACCTTGTATGCAAGCTTGAAGGTGTCCTTGAAAAATAAAAGAAAAGATTTCTTAAAAGAATTTGTTAGTGTCAAAATATGTTCTTAGAGCTAATTTACGAAAAATACGGTGTGGAAAACTAGAAGGGTGGGGGTTGAATAGTTTTACGTCTTTTTAATTTACAAAAACCTTGTTTATCAAAACACCAATTCGAACTTTATGTTTTGCCAATAAACTTGCACAATTATAAGCAACGATATCAACAAGTATATGATATGACAAATATGAAAGTAAGTAAATAAGTAAAAGGATAGAGTTGGAAAAATGGCACCGTGAGACAAAGGATTTATAGTGGTTCGGNAAAAAAACATGGTTGATTTGGTTGATATGGTTCAGGACGACAGTTGTACTTTTCCAGATGATACCGTTGTGCAAGAAACATATAATCAAACACTTATGATATCGGAACAAGATCTTGAACTAGAGAATCAGTAGCATGATCAACAAGACAACAATGGTTTTTATTTTATTCCATTTTTATAACCGCTATGGTTTTTTTCCTTCTTAATATGAGAATGAATGTTTATTTTCTTAATTGTTAGTAGTACGAATTGTCCCATGTGCTTGCATGTTTATTTGACTATAATTTATATGGAATTGTTAATATGAATCTAAGCACTCTCTTGAGGCTGCAAAATTATGGAATTTTCATGTGTTGCCGAGTGACATGGTGAAGTCTTCAAAGGTTTCTTGTGGTTATTTTAATCTACTGGTTCTCCTCTTTAAAGAGTGTTGTTTGGAGATTCAGAGTTATTTTCAGAGGTTTTTGGATTTTTAATTGGTGTTTGGAAGTTGTAATTGCTTATATGGTCTTTGTTGATTATTCCATAAGGTTTTATTTGGCTTTTGGAAGACCTATTTTGATTGTTTGGTTTCAAAATGGTGTAGTTATTCTTGGATTGCCGTCATGATAATGTACAAGACTTCTTCTGATTTTGCGTCATAATTAAGGAGTGTTTTGAAGAGTTTGGGAGTTATTCTTTGGGAACTAATTCATACTTGTTGCTGATGTGGACCGGTTCATATTCAAAGGTTGATGGCCGTTTTGAGCAGGTATTCTTTTATGACAATATGATCAGTTTTTTTTTGTTGCCGAATTACTATTATGAGATTGAATATGTTGTATTGATGGTTTACTGATAAGGGGTGTTTGGGTTAAGGCTTAGGAATTTTATGTGATTAGCCATTTTGCTGGTTTGGTTCGAATATGATAAAGGCTGCTATTTGGAGTTCTAGTTAGAAGTTTAGAGATAATTTATGGTGTTTTAGGATGGAAAATGGTGATAATAAGCAATTGGTGGAGTGTTTGGCATTGCTGTTAAAGATGTATATACAGTCTATTTATAATGATATGGTATTTTGGACTGGTTCGTGGACAGGATCAAATGGTTTTCTTATTTGGACCATCTCCTTTGTCAATAGGCTTGATTATATTGAAGTTGTGTGATGCTATATTGAAGATTTGAAGAGGACTTTTTGGTAGTATATATGAAGTTTTATTTGTGGTCGCGGGATATGGTTTTTTGTAATGGTTATTGGAATGGGTCATATTAGAAGAATAATGGGCATTTGGAGCAGTGGACTCGATCTAATGATGAGCTTATGTGGACTAAAGTTGATGAGCTCATGATGGGCAAGGAAAAAGTTGATGAAGAAAATAACAGTGATAAAATGGAGGAAGATGCGAACGACGATGATTTTGAGGACCTTTATGAAGATATGGAAGTTGAGGAAGATGATCAAGATGACGAATATGATGATTATTCAGAAGAAGACTAAGATGCGGTCCAATAATCTTTTATTTTCCAACTTATGTACACTTAATTGACAATTCCATTTGTACTTTATCCCTTTTTAAACTATTTTATGCTTGATTTAGTTACATGTTTAACTAGTTGTTGTACATATGTGTTTTTGAGAACATAGATGTTTTGAAACATACATGCATTGAAACATAAATGTTTAGTAAATTATATATTTTAAATCCCGAAACATGTATGTTTTAAATCCCAAAACATATATATTTTAAAACCCAAATATATGTTTAGTAAATTATTGTAAAGAATAGAAACATGTGTGTTTTAAAGCCCAAAACATATATGTTTTAAAATACAAAACATGTATGTTTTGTATATGTATTAGTATACGAATAGAAACATGTATGTTTTTAATCACAAAACATATATGTTTTAAAAGCCAAATATATGTTTAGTAAATTATTGTTACAATGTAAATAATATTTTTACATATATATTTACTAGTAAATGTAAATTGTTTTTACAAAGAAGTAAGAAGGAGTATATGTGCAACTATGATATATAACACTCTATTGAACACATATGCCAAGTTTGTTCCCTGCTTATATGATCTAAAACAGTAAGATCACTTGATTCATAGTCTACATCAATTGCTTCTTCAATTGTATTCTCTTCAACCACTAGCCTTTTACCCTTCGATCTTTCACTTCTCCTTTATCCTATAACAATTAGGCATCACAAATCAGTTTAGTGATCTTATCTATCTCACAAGTACGAAAGTGCGACAACAAATCAAATATGCATCTCATCAAACATCTGAATACAAACATAAACATCTGAACTACTTTTAACATGAAAACATGTATGTACTGCTAATACCAACACTTGAATAAAAACATATATACATCTCATCAAACTTCTAAATACAAACATAAACATATGAACTATTTTTAACATGAAAACATGTATGTACTACTAATACCAACACCATATTCAACCTTAATCAATCAATAAAAAAGCAAACAAACAACATTCTAACTACTATTTTAACATTATTCTTTACCAAAAAAAAATTAAAACTCATTAATTTTTTTTCATTAATCAAACAAATTACTTATCATAGCATATAAACTATATTTAGGTTTCATTAATCAAGCCTCTCAGCATTAAAACATGCAAAGTTTTCTAATCAAAACATATATGCATTACCAATTACAATTCGATTCAATAAACATAAAAAAAACATGAATGGATTAACAGAAAAAAATCGAATCATTAACCATAAAATTTCTAGTTTCGTGTATCCAAACACCACATTTTAACCCAAACACCCCTGTTTCTAGTTTCATATATCCAATCAACAAACAACCATGTACCAAAAACATTTATGTCACAATAACAAAAATACAAGATTCATCCTTGATTCATCCTTAATCGGTTAAAAAACTATAAAAAGGAGAACATACAAAAATAATCAAAATGAAATCACATATTTTACATTAACTTTACTTTTTCCTATACCAAAAAAGAATAAATCAAACAATCAACAAAATAGATTAACAGACATGCATTCATAGAGAACCATCGAATCATAAAACCATAAACAATAAAAGAAATTAAAAAAATACACACAAATTACATTGATGATCATACCTTCCATTGATGTTATAGTTACTTGTTTGGTTGATTTTAATTTTAATTTGTTTGATTTTGATTATAGCTGCTCGTATGAAATTTGGGGGTTTAGGGTTGTGTGTGAAATTAGTGTGTGTTTTGAAATTAAATAATGAAGATCGGTTTTGTTAAAAGAAGCAAGTTGATATGTGAAGAAATCCCGATTTTTTTGATGCAGTTAATGAGATGTGTATAAACTAGAATACCTTTTATACCCTTTTCAATAATGTTTCCAGGAAATGTAGTTTCCCTTAATTACAAAAATGCCATTTTGCATTAAAATGTTGCACACTATCCTTTATTAGGAGTACATAAGTGGGTTCTTGCAGTTCCCGCACTTAACAGGGTTCTGAAAATAAAGCTCCCCTATATATATATATATATATATATATATATATATATATATATATATATATATATATACTAGTTTTTGAAGCCCGCCTGATGGGCGGGCATGACTTATAAATATCATTGGATTTTTTTTGTATACTGAAAGAAGGGTAGTAAAATTACATTTATGTTAATAGACAATAAGCTATTAACATAAATTTTTTATTGAATGCATCAAGAAGGAAAAACAATAAATGGTAATAGAATTTCAATCCCTTTAAACAAAGAAATGGGTATTACTTATAAAGTAATATTATTTGTGTGAATCACACGATTTAAAAGTTCGTAAGCCTTTCAATACACTGGAGCAGACTTTTGACCAGTTTGTTCCCATTTGACGCGTTTAAAGTCCTTGACTCACATAAATGTATACAGTAAAATCGTCATCTTTTATAGAGGTTATCTCGTGTTCGCAGTGAAAATATTTATGTCACGGAGGATGGTGCCCCTGTCTTTGGTTTCATTCCTGTCCATTGTTTAATGTACTTGGATGGTTCTTTGTCATGCTTATTGTATTCCTACATAAATTTATCATATAGTGATTTAAAATTATATTAAAGAAAAACACAATTTGGTGAATAATCATAGATTAGGCATCCCACGATGCTTTACAGTCAAAGAAATAACTTGTAAAGGTAAAGTGCTTGGAAGCTCTATAGATAATTGTCATTTGATCTGTTTAATAGAGCAAAAAAATAATAATTATACTTAAACATACATTATTAATTTATGAAATCAGTGACTTGATTTAGACATACTAATATCTGTAATACACATTAGGTCTCAAGATTGACTGATACTATCTTCAAGAATCTAACTCGTCGTAAACCTTATTAAATGTTAATAGTCGAACTAAGGGTGGAAAAAAGGCGGGTTGGGCAACAACAACTTTTTGGTAAAGCATAACCCAAATGGTTGGTATTGTCAAACCAGCCCGACTGATGCAAAAATGGTTAGTTTCAATCAAAACCCACTGGTACCCATTATCCAACCAACCCATTTTTAACCAAGCTAAAGACATACTCATAGCAAAATAATATAATCCAAGATTTAAATTAACCTCTTCTATATACATTACGTAACACCATTGTTTATCAAAATTGCTTATTTGTTAAATAAACACTATGGAGTTTGGAATAAGCATGCCCAAACTACTAACTCATAATAGCTTTAGAGGGTGCATACGATTGCTTTTTTTTTTTTGAACGGCGAGTTAGTAGTTAATGATTCGAGCCCACAGTGACATCCAATTGGGCAGTATGCAAGCTTCAAACCTTCTTTTTTAGGGGATAAACCCCACTCCTGCTTCTATTTTTTTGGGCCCCTGAAGGTCCGTACGATTGCTTGTTTAAGAGCTAATAGGCACTTGTGATGACGTATGGTATGGATCCGGGTCACGAACCCATCCAGTACGCAAGCCCACTACGAGTGGGCCATTATTATAATATTCGTAGCCCACGAGGCCCACGGATACGAACTGTAACCTGCAACAAGTGGAATGCTTATTATCCTTTGCATTTATATTTATTTTATTTTTGATACAACGACAAATCTAAATCTTGTTTACACGAAAGTTTCAATAAGATTTTAACAAGATAATTAACAATAAAAAGAGGTAAACTATTCAACCCCCCTTCTAGTTTTCCACATATTAGAAAATAACTAACTTTCTACAATAACTAACTTTTTAACTAACTTAACTAATAACTGAAATAACTAACATTCGGTTATACATTTTCTATTTAGCAACTTTGGTCCTTAGTGTTTTATGGAGAAGTAACATCGAGATTATTTGTTCACATTCTCCTCCTTAATCTTAATCATTGCTTCGTCGCAAGTCTTGAACTCCGAGCATTTGTCGCATAGTCATGAACTTTAGTTTTGGTAAGGCTTTTGTTAAGATATATACCCTTTGTAGTTCTCCATTGACGTGTTCCACATTGATATGACCATTCTCTACGCATTCACGAATGAAATGATAGCGAATGTCGATGTGCTTGCTTCTTCCATGAAAACTGGGTTCTTTACGAGTGCTATTGCTGATATGTTGTCAACTTTCAGTGTTATCCTTTTTTCTTGCCATCTAGTTAATTCACTAAGTAGTCGTTTTAACCATAAAGCTTGACATGCTGTAGCCGCCATGAATTCTGATTCACATGATGAGAGCGCAACTGTTGGTTGCTTGTGAGTACACCAAGTAATAGGTGACTCTCCAAAATAAAATACTATTCCAGTAGTTCCTTTTCCTTGATCGGTGTTGATTCCATAACTACTGTCACTGTAACTTGTAATCTTGCAGCCGCCTTCTGTGTTGTATATTATGCCATGCTCCTTTGTTCCTTTGATATATTGGATTATTTGTTTCACTGCCTTCAGGTTATGATCCTTCGGGTCTTGCATAAATCTATTGAGTAGTCCGACTAAGTAACTAAGATCTGGTCTTGTATGTAGTAAGTACCTGAGACTTCCAATTAAGCTTCGGTAGTAAGTTGCGTCAACTGAGTTTCCATCTTCCGCCTTGACCAACTTAGTGCCGGGACCCATTGGTATCTTTGTATCATTATTGTCCGTCATACTTGTATCTTTCAAGATTTTGTTAATATATCCTATTTGCTTGATTGTAATCTCTCCTCCTGTGTGTGTAACTTCTATCCCAAGGTAATAAGCTAGCAACCCTAAGTCGCTCATTTCAAATTTGTCTTTCATCTGGGATTTGAACAAGTCTATTTCCTTCTTTGGAGTGCCCATGATTATCAAATCATCTACATATACTCCAACTATAAGTGTAGAAGTCTTGCTACTCTTCGTGTAAACTGCTTGTTCGAGATTACATTTCTTAAAGTCTAACGACTTTAAGGTCTGATCAAGTTTCACATTACAAGCTCTTGGTGCTTGTCTTAAGCCGTACAAAGCTTTAGTTAGCTTGTAGAATTTTCCTGAGTTTCCTTGTTGAATAAATCCTTCAGACTGTGTAACGCAGACTTCTTCCTTCAATTCTCCATGTAAAAATGCTGATTTTACATCTAAGTGGTGTACTTGCCATCCATGATATGCTGCTAGTGTTAATATCAAAGGAAATGTCTCTATCCTAGCAACTGGTGCGAATACTTCATCGAAGTCTATTCCTTGTTCTTGTACATAACCTTTTGCTACTAATCTTGCCTTATATTTGATGATCTTTCTTTGTGCATCCAGCTTGGTCTTATAAACCCATTTGAGTCCTATTGCCTTTTGATTTGTTGGCAATGTAGTAAGAGTCCATGTATTATTTTTGTTGATTGAATCTAATTCAATCTCCATGGCCTCAATCCATTTCTTATCTATTGATGCTTCCTTGTAATTACGGGGTTCTTCTTCTGTGAAAAATAAGCTTGGTGCTTCTACTACACGTGCATCCTTGTAGATTTCTGTTATCTCCTTTAAACCTCGTACCGGTGTATCATCAAATCTATGATTTGAGCTTCCTAATGAGCTAAAAGTAGCTTCTTCTTCATCTTCTGAGTTAGGGTCGTAATTGTATGTTGGTGGTGTGATTGGTGAGTCTGGATCTGGTATTGGATCCGGTATTGGATACGTATTATCATTGTTTTCTGTGTTGACTGGTATAGGATTTTCATTGTCAACTTCGTCTACCACAAAACTAGCCCAAAATGTGTCTTGTGTACTTGTATCCTCTCCATTGTTATTCCAATCCCACGGTTTTGTTTCCATAAACTTTACGTCCCTACTAACATGTTTCTTATTTCCTATCGGATCATATAACCTACATGCTTTTGATCATTCCTCTACTCCTAAGTAAATCATCGGTATGCTTATGTCGTCCAGCTTCTTCAAGTGAGGTATCGTTATCTTAGCATAAGCTGTGCATCCGAATATTCTTAGGTATTCCAGATTCGGTTTTCTGTTGTAGAGTGCTTCAAATGGTGTTTTATCTTCCAAGGCTCTCGTAGGTACCTTGTTGAGTATGTAAATGGCGTGTTTGACTACTTCCGCCCAAAAAGTTAAAGGTAACTTCATTGCTTTCATCATACTCCTCGTAGTTGATAACACTGTCCTATTTCTTCTCTCCACTACTCCATTTTGTTGTGGTGAGTATGGTGTTGTCAACTGTCTTGCTATTCCATTCTTCTTACAGTATTTGGTGAATCCATTAGATGTAAATTCACCTCCTCTATCTGTTCTTAGCATTTTTAATTTCAATCTCAACTCCATTTCAATCCTCTGTCTAAATTCCTTGAATGTGTTAAATGCCTGATCTTTCAAAGTTAGAAAGTAGGCCCACATGAAACGTGTAATGTCATCTACTAATAAGAAGATGAGTTTCTTCCAGAGTGTGTGGCCGGACTTATGGGACCACAAAGATCTTCATATACTAAGTCCAACGGGTTCTTTGATCTGAATTTAACTTGATTCAGAAATGGTGTTCTATTGTGTTTTCCTAATAAACATGCATCAAATATTTGTCCTGCGTGATTTATTCTTGGTATTCCTTTTACTAGACCTTTTCTTGTCATCTTGCTGATGTCGTCAAAGTTGAGATGACCTAATCTAGCATGCTATAACCATGCTTTGTTATCTACGTTTGCTACGAGACATAGAGGTGCTTCTATTTGTAGTCTAATACTGTAAAGTCGATTCTTAGATCTTTCTACTTTCATCAACAACTTTTTGTTCTTGTCATACAAAGTCAGTTTGTTTCCATCCATGATGATCTTACAACCTATCTCTGTAAGTTGTCCTAGAATAAGTATGTTGCTCTTCAGGTTTGGAATGTAGTACACATCCGAAACTATCTTTTGTTGTTGGTTTCTACATCCTAATAGTATTGAACCTTTACCCTTTATCTTCGCATACGATCCATCTCCAAAACGAACGCGTCCAGTGATGCTTTCACCAATGTCCTTAAAATGACTCTTGGTTCCCGTCATATGGTTACTTGCACCATTATCTAGATACCATATGCTAGCATCTGTTGTAGCATACTTTCCTGGTTGTATTTGTCCTTCGTTCAACAAAACTTCTTCGTGTTCAGTTTTATGTGTTGTCATTAATAGTGATGTTTCATCGTCTTCTAACATAAGGTTTGATTGTTTCTGAGTTGTTGATGGTTTTCTGCAGTCTTTCTTAATATGTCCTAGTTTCCCACAATTGAAACATTTTACTTTTCTTACATCCCACTCACGTCCACCCTTATTTGACTTATCTTTGTGAGTTGAGTTTTCTCCATTCGAGTTATCTCTGTTTCTATTATTATGCCAGTTTCCTCGTGAGTAGTTTGATCTACCTCCACATTTGGTAAATCGTCTTCCATTTCTAGAGTGTTCGCCTTGTGCGAATAGTAAGTTATCCTGGCTTTCTACTTGTCTTTTCTTTCGGAGTTTTATCCTTTCCTCAAATGCCTTAAGTTTTCCAGCGATCTCATCTAAGGTAATGTCGTCGAGATCATTTGTCTGTTCTATGGATGCTACTATTTGAATGAACCTATCTGGTGTGGAATCTAATAGTTTTCGTACTAAAAGTGATTCATCCAAAGTTTTTCCTAATTCTTTAGCCTTCGTGGCGTAGCCGTTTAGTTTGGCCGTAAATGCATCCACCGTGTCATCTTCCTTCATCTGAAGGGTCTGAAATCCAATCATCAATTATTATAACCGTGCTTGTTGCACTCTTTCTTCTCCAACGTGTCTCATTTTTAATGATTCCCATAATTCCTTTCTCGTTTTACAACTTGCTACTTGTAAAATTACATCTTCGGTCAACGCTTGATATAGGAAGGTCGTCGTTGCCTTATCCTTCTTATCATCTACTTGTGTGTTTTCCTTAGGTTCTATTGCTTCCCATAAACCTTGTGCTTCTAATATAACCTTAATTTGTATAGTCCAAACTGTGTAGTTTGTGTTTTTGAGTTTAGGGCATTGGTATTGTGCAATAGGTGTTACGGGTTTCACTGTTGTTGATGTGTTAGCTGTATCATCACCGGCCATCTTAAAGGTGTTTATAATCTTCACCTTCTAAACGTATGGGAATTTCTNAAGGTCGTCGTTGCCTTATCCTTCTTATCATCTACTTGTGTGTTTTCCTTAGGTTCTATTGCTTCCCATAAACCTTGTGCTTCTAATATAACCTTAATTTGTATAGTCCAAACTGTGTAGTTTGTGTTTTTGAGTTTAGGGCATTGGTATTGTGCAATAGGTGTTACGGGTTTCACTGTTGTTGATGTGTTAGCTGTATCATCACCGGCCATCTTAAAGGTGTTTATAATCTTCACCTTCTAAACGTATGGGAATTTCTAACTAGTATGGTATTACTCAATACTACGGGAACAGAAAATAGTTATCGGAATCCTAATAGTACGGGATCAATATAAAGTTCTCGGGATTTCCTAATAGTATAAAAGTAAATATCTATACTATCTAAATATGAATTGAAATCCAAAGTTTGAAATTTGTGACCTCGTTGTTGTGTTAAACACCAACGTATTCCCTTTTGTGTGTTGGTACTTGAGTATTATACCAACCACGCCTTTTCTTTTCCCTTGTTCACCAAAAACCACTTCGTGTATCAATCTTCTGGTTGTACCCTTCTTTTGATGTTGTCGAATTGTTCTTTCCAAATAAACCACACTTTACCACGTCATCCTCCTTTCTCCTTTGTGTTGACTTGAAACCAACGCGTGCCTTAGACTTTTTGTTCTCGGCTTTCTTTCCAAAAACACCAAGTGTTTTCGGTAAAACAACAAGGTTTGTTGTTTGGTGTTTTTCTTTTGATTTCCAAGTCTTCATAACCACAAAAGGTCCAAATACCTTTCGTTATTAATTCCAAACAAACGACTTGTTTGTTTTCTTCACTAATACTACTACGATAGTATGTCTTTCAAACAAGGAAAGGCGATTTGCTTATTTCCTTGTTGTCTTCGTTGCTTGTATCTCTCTAAACGCGTACCACAATACTCCTTTCCTTTGTCTACTTTGTTCCACACTTTATATCCCACAACAACTTTTCAAAAATACCCTACGGTATTTTTCCAAACAATTGATCAGATTGTTTTTTTTTTTTTTTTTTTGTTGTTATTGTCCTTGTATTGCTAGCGTCTCTTCTCCAAAATAATCCTAGATTGTTTCTCTCTTGGTATACCTTTCTCTCATGCCCAAGCAACTTCCTTTTCTTCCAACTTGTTGCGTTAGAATTTGCAACAATGGTCTCTTTTTTTTGGCGTCTTGTTTCCTACTTGTCGTGTTAAAAACAGCAACAGAGGGTCTCTTCTTCTTTGTTGTCGCTTGATATTAAGTCACTAACAAAGGTCTCGTAACAATTGCTGTTTTTCTTTCTGTCTTTGTCGCGTCCACTGATCACAACAAAAGGCAGGCCACCAATGTTGTTTGGTGCCAATCGTTTGCAATTTCTACACAAGTACGGTCATGCACTACATTCCTTGCGTCCCTAGTTATCCGGGCAATGTCCAACGTCGCGTATTCTTTCTTTCTGAAAAAACGTTTCAGCGTGTTCTTTCTTCTTTTGGTTTCCTTCTTGTCTCGTTAAAAGGTTTTCTGTTTTGATGTTGTAACGAGCGTGAGGCTCTTGATGCCAAATTTTGGTCCCAAATATGAGTCGATAATGAAATTGCAATGAAATCTGAATAACTATATTAATCGTCTAACTATTGTAATGTTACATGTAATCGTATATATATACTAAACGAATGGTTGCGAGTGAACCATCGTGACGGTTCGAATGGTTATGAACCAAACGACACACCTGTTAGAAAATAACTAACTTTCTACAATAACTAACTTAACTAATAACCGAAATAACTAACATTCGGTTATACATTTTCTATTTAGCAACTTTGGTCCTTCTTGTTTTATGGAGAAGTAACATCGAGATTATTTGTTCAGAATGGGTTAACTTGGGTCGCGGGTAATTTAAATGATAACTTTTCCAAATCTAACGGGTATCATTTTCTATAGCATTATTATATTCTTTTTTTTTACTTTTCGGTAGCACTATATGTTTACAGGTTGATTGCCAACAAATTTCTTCTTGAATAAATGTTTCATGGTTAAAGGAAACTGTGTGTGCAAATGACAAAATGAATGGAACAGTGTAAACGGGTAAAATATGAAAATACTAGACTTTATAGAAATAGTGAAATTGTTGTTGTATGATTTCCACAGAAGGAATCATACAAATACTAATCCAAACGACACCTATGACAGTTACCTATTCATCCAACCATTGTGTTGTTTCAAGGATAACTGCCAACTAAATAACTGTCAACAAAGGGGTGTTTGGGTTAACACAGTTGACCCACTTTGATGACTTAAAATTCGACCCAATACTTAAATACTAAACATAATACAAACTTAACTAATATTGTCTTTAACATAAATACTAAATATTTGAACTAAAACATTAAAAGGCTAACAGTTTCCTCCCTAATGATTTAGTGTCAAATTCTTATGGCTTGCTTGCTGAATTTCTTCAACTAATGACTTCAAAGTCATTACTATCTTGACTAATATCATGTTGTTCTTCATCTCCAACTTCTAGCCTCACACCAAATCGATTCTGACTTGTCTCTTGTGCTCCATCCTTCACTGTCTTATCCTTCTGGCTTGGTAGGTCCTTGGCATCAGCAACTTTGCTTGTTTCACCCACTTCTAAAGGCTTTTCAACCCAAGGCACTTGAGCAGTTTCATGGTATATCACAACTAGATCAACAAACTTCTTGTAACAACTTCTTACTGCTTCATCATCTTTGGTATTCAGGCCTTGCAATTGTGCTATTATTCCCCACTTGTCACCAATTGTGACTGAGAAATAACCTCCCAAAGTTTCAACAACTTTAAGCAAGCATAACATATTTAACTCCACATCTTCAACAACAGGTGGTATCACATCAAGTGCATCATAATTCAAATGCACAAGATAAAACCATTTCAACATATCTATGAACCTCTTATTGAACACTTCCCAATTTTTGTACAACAAATTATCTTTCTTTAACAGATTCATAAAGGAAAGAAATCTTGAAAAAGAATTAACCTTTAAGGCATATAGTGTTCCATTGTGACTGAGGTATTCTTCATCAATGTAGTCCTGAGTATCTTCTTTGTTTCAATCCAAATCCTCTAAACCTTTCATTAAGGAGCATTCATCCCCTGGATCAATTGACTTGAAATAATTTTCCAAGTATTGATTGTGTTCATTCACAACTTCCTTTGGCCCAACTTTCACTCCAATTTCTTCAACACATGGCAATTGCATACTTGCTTCTTCATCATACATATAATAGATATTACAGATGTTATCTTTGATCTTTACTGAATATCCTTGTGTTGGAAGTAATTCCAAACTAAGTATGTTAAGTGAAACCTCAGGGGTATACTGTACATTCCTAATCATCAAATCACCATGTTTTGTTTTTACAGTAGCATTGCCAATACCATATGAGAAAATGAATTTACTTTCATTCTCCTCTCTCCCTATCATCTTAAACTTATAATGAACATCATTGAATAGAATTCTCTTAGGGCACATATGAAACTTGTAATGCTTACTGACATACCAGACCTCATCCCATGTGTAGTCATTTGTGCTTTCCACCATGTAGTCTGCAGTAACATGAACCTTTTCTGGATAACCCCTTTCCTCATTGATGATTTGATTTGTGATGTCAATGTCTTGTTGTGATTCAACCCCTGCCAACCTTTTCCTACTTTCACATGCCCAAAAGGCATGTCCCTTATTCTTGCAAATGTAACACTATGATTTCTTATCTCTCCTTGACCCAAGTCATCCTTCCTTGTTCTTCCAAGCTTTCTGAATTTTTTGTGGCATTAAATGCCTCATTCTCTAAAACAGTTTGCACCAATAGTTCTTTTCCCTTGGGTGAAATACTTTTCCTCCTTCTATAATTCCACTGGTACATTCTTTTGGGAGTTTCTCTCAAAAGATATATGCCAGTTTGGAAGCCTGTCAATGGTTTGATTGTTGGCTTTTCCCATGGATTAAAGCCTTTTCTCTGATACCAATTGTTTACAGGTTGATTTGCCAACAAATTTCTTCTTGAATAAATGTTTCATGGTTAAAGGAAACTGTGTGTGCAAATGACAAAATGAATGGAACAGTGTAAACAGGTAAAATATGAAAATACTAGACTTTATACTACCAATCTCGAGTCATCCACCATTTCCATGCCCTCAAAGAAACCAAAAATCAATATCATACCTTGTAAACAATAAACCTAAATCTCAACCTCAAAACTCCATCACCTCAACCTCTAATTTCATATCCTAGTACANTACTAGACTTTATAGAAATAGTGAAATTGTTGTTGTATGATTTCCACAGAAGGAATCATATAAATACTAATCCAAACGACACCTATGACAGTTACCTATTCATCCAACCATTGTGTTGTTTCAAGGATGACTGCCAACTAAATAACTGTCAACAAAGGGGTGTTTGGGTTAACACAGTTGACCCACTTTGATGAATTAGAATTCGACCCAATACTTAAATACTAAACATAATACAAACTTAACTAATATTGTCTTTAACATAAACACTAAATATTTGAACTAAAACATTAAAAGGCTAACACTATACATATCAGTTTAAGTTACATTTCATCTTATCTTTCTCTTGAATAAAGCATAGTTGTCAAAAGCGTGCGCTACGTGCGCTATAGCGCGCTACGAGGCGATAGCGGGCCCACATCGCTAGGCCCACGTGGCAATAGCCCACAATCATTTAAAGCGACGATTAAGGTTCATGAGTGATTAAATGGGTGGGTTTTGGTCGGAATCATGTTATAAACATGATTCCAGGATCCAGTCATACCCAGAAACACGTTTGGTTTGATTTTGGAAATTAGGGTTCATGGTACGATTTGGGATTTTTTTGATTGTGAGTGTTTTAATCCAATTAAGTTAGTGGGATAGTGTTAGAATGCAGTGTGAATCTTATTACAATCCTAGAATCTAACCAGAAACACAAAATGAATCAAAATCAAAGTTTATTGCAACCGTGCGCTTTTTTTTCTATAGCCCACGCTTTTTTTGCGCTTCTCGCTATAGCGATTTTTTGGGTCTTTGCGCTTTGCAATCGCTTTCGCTTTTGACAACTATGGAATAAAGAGAGCGCCAAAAGTTTTTTTCTTTCTGTCTTTTTTTTTTAAATGAATATATCATTATATCATGTTCAAACTCGTTTTTTTTATTTGGCCTGTCTCGACCCGAAACATTTGACCCGCTATCTAACGCATATGTTTCAGTGTTTTGTCACTTCTACCCATAATCATACCAACCTAGTCATGTGATACTACAAAAATTATGCAACACTTCTATATGCATATCAATTGTAGTTTAATTTTCCTCTTGTAATGTCAAACAATTCTGGCAGTTATGACCTAAAAGGGGGATTGCCTTTATCATAAATTACAAAAAGTTACACAACCAGCAATGTGGGCTTATATAAAAAACTTCGTTAGAAAAAAGATATGCTTTAAAAGGGATTGCCTCATGCTTACAAGTTACAAACTTCTTGAGGTTTATATCGTTTCATTTTTGGCTGAAAATCAACGTACTTAGAATTCAATTTAATTATCTTATTATTTTTTTTTTAATATTTTCGGTGTTGTGTGTCTTAATTCCTTATTGTTCATCCAGGTACAAAAGCAATGGCAGCATCTTACTTGTCTTGCCTGAAATATATGTGCAATACTATGAACGGTTAGTCGGTTTTCCATGTCTTAAACTAATTGTGCTACATTCTCTTTTCTTTACCAAAACTTTCACGTGGATAAATCACAAGTCTTTATATTGGTCCATGTTATATTAATAGTTACTAATGAAAGGTTAATCAAAGATTTTGCATTCATCAAGTGTCTTAGTGCAAGTGTTCACATTAATTAGGATTACCTTTTGGCTACATTCTTTATTAACATTTAGGTTTTTGTGCAGATCTCTATAAAGAGAAGCTGATTAGGTTGGCAGAATTAGAAGTATCTTTGAAAGGTTCTATTCTCCCTTTGCTATGTTTCTGTTGTGATATTGAACTCATCAACTGGCATGATTTTTCTGGGGTAATGGAAAGCATCTGAAGGGAAATGGGTCACTCACTTTGTCTGTATTATTTTACAGATCCTCAACGACGTTTGGCGGTATCTGAGACATATCGCCTCAAAGCTTTCCATGATAGATTTTGGGAAGGTTAGTAGTATTGACACCACGTGTGAGGAAAAAATCTTGTTAATTATAATTGTTATGTTGTGTATATTTATTATACCCTCCTCTTAGAAACGAGCTACCAAGTGTTGTTTACACAATAGGTCTTATCGCTAAACGTGGTGAACACACTGAGCTCCACTTTCCGCCAGATTGTGAACGAAGGACTGATCCAGGTTAACTAACCTCAGCTTATCCTAAGTTCGATTTATTCTCCTTTCTATTATTTTCTTATTATAATTATTGTTATTTATAAATAGATGGTATGTAGAGATGGCAATCTCTACCCGTTTACTTGTGAATAGTTCAATTTATGTGTCATCCTAATCAATAAACCAGCTACCTATGATACACATAAAGACTGGATCTGGTCAAAAATTTCCCTAACTGTTGTAAAAATGCTTTTAGAATATTATCATTTCAATATAGTATTTGTGTTTTTATATAGATGTACTTATAAATGGTTAAAACGTGTTTGCGGGTCAACTTAAGAAGACCCGATCCAATTCAGAAACCCCGCCATATTGCCATCTCTATGTCCATTCTCTTTCTCATAAAATATGTATGTTCTAATTTTTAAGTAATTAATGAATCTTTCTGCAGTTGATTGGTCAGACCCTGCCGATGATTGCTGTAGTGGGATGATGCTTAGGGCCGAGGGTACCACTTGTAGTGGTTACGACTACTACAACCCATATTGTCACAGGATCGGGTAAATTTCATATGTTCAGCTGTTTATATGAAGTGGCTGTTTTATCATGATTCATGGTAGTGGGTTGGGGGTCCAATATAATGATATTGATTGATTACTTATATTACAAACTTTTAATTGGTTTATACATGCAACACTATTATTAGCAGCTATCAGTTAATCATTGTTTCTTGTGCTAATTCTTGTAAGTTCGTTCAATGTTGTAAGCATACATACTGAACTTGTGTTTTGCTACATGATGATGTTATCTTTATTTTTTTGGATGCGTTTCAGTGTTTGGTATTTCTAACACGAAGCAAGGGAGCTGATGCAGGGACAGACGCTATATGCTTTTAAAGAGCACAGAAACTTTTTAGGTTGTAACCTCGGTGTGTTGTAGTTTGTTTCACGGTATCTTAGATATGTTTTGGATGTTTTACGAGAATTGTTGGTTTTTAAGAATTTGGATGCTTCATCGTGGTGTATGTTCAGTTGCTCAAATTTGCATTTTCTTGTCTGGCGGCAAGTGTGTTAGTTTTGTTCTCAAGTATGTTGAGGAAATTCTTGAACGACCACATATGCAACATTGAGGGTGACCATGTTTCAAATCTCACAATTAAACTTGAGCCTTAATCTACCATCTACCAATCTTTAACGAGCCGAATTTCATTTTCATGTTGAGAGCTCACAGTCAAACATCTTGCGATACATTAAAGGCACTATGCACTTATGCTTATATTATCTTAAGGGACCGGTGTAGAAACTATAGTCTACGTTGACTCTGATCATGCGGGAGATTACGTAGATCGAAAAAGTACTAGCGGCGTTTGTACCTTCACGGGTTGTTGTCGAACTTCTTGGTTCTCCAAGAAACAAATGGCACTTGCTATCTCTACAACTGAAGCCGAATATGTAAGTGTCATACTCGACGACATTGCCATCATGTGTGACAACAAAGGAGCTATTAACTTGAGCAAAAACCCTGTTCAAGCAATATAGTCGGGTATTTTTTATGACCACTAACATATTGCCCTTGCCATGACACCGGACAATTTTTTCATTGCCAATGCATACAGTCGATGCTGCCAAGCATTCCCGAAAAACCATGTTCCTTCTCATGTTTTGCATATAGGTTTTGAACGTCATGCATATTTGGTTTTCTTAAAAACTCTGCCTTAAACAAATCAATAATGCACATATTGAAATTATCTAGACAGTCACGTCCAGTATGTGCACTCATTTGCAAATACTCATTGAACGCATCCGGTGAGTTGCCATATGCCAATTGGCATATGGCCATAGTGCATTTCATGAGAACACTAATACTCATCCGACCAGTAGCATCGGGTGCTTGGCTAAAGTATGCAAAATTATCCGGAAGAGGATCGGCTATATATGATTCAATAGCGGAAACTATTTGAAGAAATAATTCCCGACTCATACGAAATCTTCTACGAAAGTCTCTATGAGGATACTTACAATTTTCATTAAAGTAGTCGGCCTTCAAACGCTCCTCTGCAAGCTCACGTTCACGGGAAATTGGGTTACGGGTCATCCGGAGAGATGATTGGGCTTCTTCTTCTTCTATTCTCGTGTACTCATAAGCGGCAAAGATTGCTAAAGCGTCGGCTTCATCTTCGATATCGGAAAGGCTCACATGTGCGGCGTAAGTTGGATTATGTGGATCCATTGCGAAAGAATTTTAGTGGGATATAAAGATGGTTTTATTTTTGTGTTTGTAAAAGGGTTAGATAAGATAGGTTTATATAGGTGGTTTTCTTGAAAAAAAAAAAAAAAAAAAAAAAAAAAAAAAAAAAAAAAAAAAAATTTTTTATTTTTTTTTTTTTTTTTTTTTTTTTTTTTTTTTTTTTTTTTTTTTTTTTGGTTTTTGGTTTTTGAAACTAGCCGTTGCTAGTTAATATGTGGAGTGTTTTGAATTTCTCTTTTTTCTTAAGTTTGGCCCTTGTTCACGTTGTAGCGCAAGTTACCACAACAACTTGCGTTGTAACGCTTGCCCAACGCCGGGTTGCAGGAAATGGCTTTAACGCCATCACGTGAGTTGCATGTGTGCCACATAGGAATAACGTTTGGTTTGCGTTATGGCTCCCTGTTCTCTAATAACATTTCACAAATGTTATTTACTATAGATTTACCGTACATTTTCCAAAAGTGCAAAAACAACCCCCTTAATTTGATACAAATTCATAAGAACCCATTAATAAAACAACCAAATTCTGTTTACTAATAATCTCTACTAGTATATAAAATATTTGGGACTATTTTATGATTAACAAAGCTTAAAAATTCAGACTTTTAAACTTGATTGTTATGGAAGGATTTCAAAACTTGATCAATACTTGTAATGTCAAAACTTGTAACCGTCATATTAATGATCAAATAAGTGATTTAATGGAAAAAATGTATAACCACCAAAAAAAATTATTGATATACATTAAAATGTCAGTTATCTTATCTTAACTACATTATACTACGTCCGTCCCATATTAAAAAGGGAGTCTTAAATACCAAAAACATTTCTTTAATAGGAAGAATTTCAAACTAACATTTATATATATGAATAGGAGTTAAGTTACATTATGAATTTGAATCTCTTTAATTGTAGGAGCTACTAATATTTATAAACCTCATTAACTTGCAATAGTACATTTAATCAATTGATATAACAACCTAATTAACTAACTTTTAATGCATATTTCATATATAAAAAAGCCTACAAACTAACACAGTTTCATCTCATCTTCTAAACACACATTACACTATTAATAATTTAAACGTTTTACTTTTAAAAAACATATATCTACTACGTTTTAAAGTATTTGAGACAATATTAAATAAGGAAGGCTTAAAATGAAAAATATTTGCTCACCACAAATAGTCACCATGTACCTGCCGCCGCATTGTGCGGGTACCCTTCTAGTGAAATCTTAACATAAAAAGAACTTATGGTTTATAAAAAAAAAAAATAAATAAATAAATAAATAAAAACTACAACACAAACATAGATTCACGCAGACTTACCCGCCGTTCAAAAAAAAAAGATTCATGCAGACTTACCTCGTGATGGTAAAGCGTAGAACACAACATATTGAAGTAAACTTACATGTGATTATAGTGTGTATATATATACGGTGTGTGCACGTATTTTGCACTTCATATATAAAAGGAAACGCAAAAAAGCCCTTTTATATAGGGTCGAGATAACCGCATAAATGAGATCACCATGATCTTAATCATGTTCACAAAATTTGGATATGAAATACTTTGCATTGTTATTGCTTAAAGTTATTGTAATTTAAATTATCATTCATTTATACCGTTATTATTAGAAAACGTGTAACTGAATAACATTTGTTCGCCGCAAAATATAGTCATATGGTACTCGTCGCCACATTGTGCAGGTACCCTGCTAGTACACAATAACTTATAAACCCTTTAAACTTTATTTTAATACTTTCAACTTTAGCAATATAACAATCGAACTCCTAAACGGCTAAACCCATTAAACTTTATACTTACACTATTTTTCATTATTATTATTGTTAACAGTTTTTGCTCAAAAAACATATGCTATATCTTTATTTCGTAGCTACAAAATAAATGTGTTTACACATGTTGCAACGCGCGGGCAATAAAAATCTCGTGTAATAAAGTTTGGTAAAATAGTGTATTCAATATACCCGTAATTTTATCTAACCTTGCTATAAAGTATTCATGCTTATAGATTAAAATTTGAATTATCGATAACAATAGTATTAGAGTATAATGGTTTCCATACCTAAATAAAGATCGTCACAACATTGCAATAAACTCCTTGAAAATAAATCCTTAAGTATATACTATCACACACGCACCGGACTCAATTAATAAGTGTTTGACCCTCTTTTAACAAAGTATCATTTTTAGCATAAAATACTATATAAAGGATAGCATGCACAAACATTGCTAAAAAAAAGCAACCAACCGGGCAGCCTTCAAATAGTTTAATTGTTACCACAATTGGCCAACAGTGCAAAACCATCTTTGACTAATATTTTAAGGTGAAGATATACATTATGCACTAAACACACAAATTCATTGCTGTAATGGCAGTAATGCTTATATGAACCGCCAAAGCCTTCAAAAACCACTCAAACCACCTAACAATGGAGTGTTTTTAAATAGTAGACAAAGGTTTAATGGGTCCATAAAAGACATAGTTTTGGCTATAAATACCGAAAGAAGGTCTACGTACTCTTCATCTCATCTTCACAAAAACACAATACAAAATACCTACTTTAGCGGCAATGTCATCCATCGGTTTCAATTTTGCTCACGTTAATGCACAACAAGAGCGTCTTAGGGAAAAACAAAATCAAAAGAAGGAGAGAACCATGCAAGAGAGTGAAAAGGTGAAGGATGGTGTTAAACATGGTGGAAACACAAAAGTTCACCCTTGTGTTATGCCCTCCACGAATATCGGTGGGAGATCAGATGATAACTGAAATGGTCATTGCACAAATTATGAACTTTTATTTGTTAGATAAATTAAGATGATACTTTTCATTTTCTAGTTAAGTCATTGCACAAATTATGAACTTTTATTTGTTAGATAAATTAAGATGATACTTTTCATTTTCTAGTTAAGTGTTTGCATGATAGTTTCCTGGTGATAATCTTATTTTTCTTTTTTCCATGTATTTGTTTGCATTGTGATCATCATTCTCCTGCTCAATCGTTGTAAACCATTTCATGTTTTAAATCATATCTTGCTAGTCTCTTGGTGAAGGTGTTGTTGAGCTATCGTTATTTAACGAGGGTAATAAATTATCTCGCCTTGCTGTAGATTTATTATCCGATTATGTTGTTAAAATATATCTTCTTTCTTTTATGGTAACTAAAATATATATCATTTGTCGATTTAATAACATATTATCAAATTGCTGTGTTAGTATTTTTAACATTAACTATAAAATGTTCGTGTAATACCACGATTTCAATTGGAAAGTGATACCCAGGCATAGAGATATTCGTGTAACCCAGGCATAGGATCGAATAGTTCCTATTGGAAAGTGATACCACGATTTCAAGTGAATATCCGGTACTCATTGATTATCTTTACCCTGATCTGGGAACACAGTAACACATAATAACCAACAAAAGCAAACTGGAAATCATCGTGTACTCTTCTAACTGCTAGAAAATGGAACACTTGTTCGAAATAGTCCAGCACGATGTTAGTGCTCTCTATGTTCGAAATAGAACCACATTTTACACTAACAAATATATATCATGTGAGAAGCACGAGGTCATGTAGATCATAATTACAGTGAAAATATTAAAAAGGTGTCAAAAGATTAACTGAAAATCCCTAAAGTGTATAAAGAACACAACTGAGTACAACAAATGGTTAGTTTAGTTTATAAAGATTTAAGTATATGTTTATTGAAAACTGCACTACCTGGTCAACTGCAAAAAAGATGTTTGCCCTGGCTAAATATTCTGATCAAACTCATGATAAACTCATTTTAGCAACATCATATTCCAATCATCAATTCTTGTTGCCATTGTCAAAGCTTAGTGCTCAAAATTTCTATCCTAGGCCCTCGAACATGAACATTAGCATACCATGAAACTAAAGCACCAACCAATGCATTATACTAAGTACTTAAGCAGTATACAAACATATTAGTGTTGTAGGACTTCGTATTGAAACATTTACCTAAACATTATGCTAATTTCATGCGTTTGTGTGTTTATATACTACATAGGATGCATTATGTTCAGGGACGGAACTTGAACACTCTTGGTGGGGGGCCAACTTGAAAAATATTTATTTTAGAAGGACCGATATACACTATGCTGAAATTTTTGTATTAAAAATTACTAAAATCATATATAAAAAGGTGTAAAATATACATAGGATCAAAAAAAAAAAAAATTTCTCGGTCCCTTCTAAGTTTCGTCCATGATTATGTTATAATTTCATTTTCTTTGAACATCAACCAAACCGTTCTTAAGGTATAATTTGTTTTCTTCCAAATCAATGCTCATAACATGATTTCATACATTGATAATTAGACAAACGTTTAAAAAAAGAGGTTGACAGGTTGACCCATCCAGACACTTTTGTACCATTTTGACCCGTTATTCAACCCGTCTAAAGTTTATACCACCATTTTGACCCATTATTCAACCCGTCTAAACAACCATTTTACCACCCATAAAAAAGATCACAAAATCTTTTTACAAAAAAGAAGGTACAGGGAACATATTCTTATAATATGAATTCGTATGTATGTTCAAGATACTATAAGCACATGTGTACACATTCACCAAAAAAGGACATTTGCAAACTATTTATTGCATAAAAGATCAAAGCTTACAGCTCTTAAACACATATTACGCATAATCGGATAGGTAGCATGTATAACTTCATATGTTACATTCATGCATACACTTCTATACATGAGAATATTGGCAGTATAATCTATGAGTAAGAGTAGGTTTGTTTGTGCTTACGGCGAATTTCACAAAAAAAAAAAATAAATAAATAAATAGATAAAATAAAATAAAATAAAAAAATAATAAAAATAAATAAAAGCTTACAAAAAACAGTGTGGATGATTCATGGAAACTTGATTGTTAGCAGCATCACCAACCAAACATTCCGTATTCGTAAATGCATAGTTAAACAGTCTGGTCTGGTCGTGTTCCCCTGGTCATTAGCAATAATGATCTTAAAATGATCGACTTGCCATCCTGCAACACACAAATATGTCGTACCTAAATCAATATTGGTTGCTGAGAGAAAGTTAATTGAGATTGTTTTATCAAACCACTATTGAACTCTATTTGACTTTGTCTGTCAAGTCATATGACCATATGCTGTTTTAACTTCAAAAATAGATGTATGGGTTTACTTATGTTACTGAAGTGGTGTGATGATGCATTTTATGATGTATA
>LBNU01001303.1:7166-18579 GCA_014162995.1 Artemisia annua
TTTTTTTTTTTTTTTTTTTTTTTTTTTTTTTTTTATTTTTTTATTTTTTTCGTTCCGCCGTTACTAAATGTATCACAAAATTATATGTATGACTGCCTTAAGAATCTTTGGTATAATGTTTATAGACATATTTCTAAATGTCTTTAAGTCAGTATTTGGATAATTAGTTTTAATAGCTTTAAATTAATATTTGAACTACGGTTTTCTTGTAGTGCCATTTTTTTTAGGTTGTTTGTCACTTATTTATACCTCAAGTTTGGGTGTTTTTGGTAATTTAAATCCCTAATTTTGCTCATTTCACTGCCTTGGCAATGGCTAGTAATTCTAATATCGAAGAACTCTAAGAAGTATTAGGCCCAAGCAACTCAGTTGAATCCCACACTAACAAAACCCAAAAGATATTTACCAGTTATGTATACTTTACAATATGTCTCTGGTCACATACTATTATTTTATATATATTGGACATTAAAATAACATGCATTGGAGCCCGGTCCAGAGCAAAATGTTATATATAGATAATAATACAAAATAGCCCAAAACCATTAAACTTTATATTTTCATCCCATTATTCTTAGTGATATAGCAAAATAACTCTTAAACCCATTAAAATCTGTATTTATTAACAAATTTTATTGAAAAATAATTATTTGTTAAAACTTTATTTCTTAACTATAAAATAAATATTTTTACCACAACTGTATATCGAAAACTATCTCGTTATTAAATGTTATTAAAACCCGTAATCAGGCTTAGGCCACTACCTTCATATGTCTAAATAATAATCTGGTAAAAGGTGAACGCCACGTTTAGATAGACACGTGAACATGGTTTGGGTATAAGACTTGTGGTTTTTATTATGTGGAATTTTAGATTGGGTCGATCCATTTAGTACGTAGATGATGTCTATGAATAACATGAAATGACTTACCAGGTGAATTTCACTTGTGCAAACCATGAAGTTGATTATCTTTCTAACCAACAATCTATTTAAATATCAAATCGACCCACTTAAATAGTTTCCTAAAATGCCTAAGTTGCTTAACATTGTTTTTGTTCATCTAAATTACTTAACTTAAAAAGTTTGCATTATATCATCAACAAATCGACCCCCTTACATGTACTTAACATATGTAACCGGTTACATATGTTGCTATACTTTGTTTTACATGTTAAGATAATGACTTACCCACATAAAATGACAAAAATACTCTCATCTTGTTCCTCTTTTATGATTCATTTTTATTTACATTTATTATCAAGTGAGAAAATCAAGAACATTCAAAACACTAAAAAAATATATTTCATAGACAATGGTTTCAACAATAAAGTCTAGGAACTTCAATTCTTCAAAGGTCTTAAGCAAGGTGATCCTTTATCTCCGTTTTTGTTCCTATTAATTATGGAAAGCTTGCACTTATCGTTTCAACGTGTAGTGGATGCCGGTTTGTTTAAAGGTCTTAAGTTAAGTTCCTCGCTAACTATTTCTCATATGTTCTACGCGGATGATGCGATCTTTATTGGGCAATGATGTGATGGGAATATTAATACCTTAGTAAGTATGTTGGAATGTTTTTATAGCGCTTCAGGGCTGCGAATTAACATGAGTAAAAGTAAGTTAATGGGGGGTTTTGGTTGAGTGTGATAAGGTTAAGTGTGCAGCAACTAAACTTGGTTGCCTCATTCTTAAAAGTCCTTTTTCTTATCTAGGAACGATTGTCGGAGGATCTATGTCTCGGGTAAGAATGTGGAACGAGGACGTAGAAAGGGTGAAGAATCGTCTATCTAAATGGAAAATGAAAGCGCTTTTGGTTGGAGGTAGACTGACCCTCCTTAAATCGGTCTTAGGATCGATGCCTATATTTCACATGTCCATCTTTAGAGCTCCCTTGAGCGTGCTACGTGTGCTAGAGTCTATCCGGAGTCATTTTTTTAATGGACATGATCTTAAGAGTAAAAAATCGACACGGGTTAAATGGAACAATGTCCTGACTTCTAAAGAGAAAGGGGGTCTTGGCGTTTCAACTCTATATGCTCTAAATAGAGGCTTAATGTGTAAATGGGTGTGGAGATTTTATAACCATAACACATCTCTATGGGCGAGGGTTATTAAGGCGTTTCATGGGGAGGACGGGGGAGTGGGGAAGCATGTGAAAGCTGGATCTCAGTCTTGTTGGATGACTATAGTAACGAAATTACTGTTTTGAAAAAAAATGGTATTGATATTTTTGATTTTATGCGCATTAAGCTGGGTAATGGAGATAAGGTTGCATTCTGGGAGGATAAGTGGATCGGAGATCAGGTGCTTAAAGAGCTTTACCCGCGTACATACACTCTTGAAACTTGTAAATTGGTAACTGTTGGTTCGAAGTTGGCACATACTAGCTTGGATTCTTCGTTTCGCCGTAAACCACGGGGTGGGGCTGAACAGGTTCAATATGAAGCTTTATCAAGTCAAATTTATGATGTTACATTAGCACCGATGTCTGACAGATGGACGTGGTCTTTGGAAAGCTCCGGCGAGTTCTCTGTTGCTTCTATAAGGAAGGTGATTGACGATAAAAGACTTCCTGAGGTTACAACCAAGACGAGGTGGATAAAATCTGTTCCTATTAAGGTGAATGTGCATGCTTGGAAAGTTAAGGCTGATTCGCTTCCGACAAGATTTAATATTTCTCGTCGCGGGATTGACATTAAATCTATTATGTGTCTGATATGCGCGAATGGGGCGGAGTCTGTCGATCATTTGTTCTTTACATATAGCTTGGTTCGACAGATTGCGAATAAAATTACTCACTGGTGCGATGTTTCATTCGTTGAGTGCTCAACATATGAAGATTGGAGGAATTGGCTGGTGAAGCTGCATCTCCCGGCTAAGCATAAGCATATTCTTGAAGGTGTCTTTTATGTAATGTGGTGGCTCTTATGGTTGTATCGTAACAAAGTCATTTTTGAGTCAAAGGTTCCATCGAAGGGTTTGTTATTTGAAGATGTAGTTTCTAAGTCTTTCATTTGGTCTCGTTATAGCCTCGTTTAGTTGGGATGACTCGCTTAAAAACCCTCATCTTGTCTCTTTGTAATTACTAGCTCCTTGCTAGTTTTGTCTTTTTTCAATAAAATAGCCGTTCATAAAAAAAAAGGAACTAATCAAACAACTAATTAAAAAGTTCATCGCATTTGCAAATTTTTACACTGGACCCATATATACTAAATCAAAATGAAAGCTAGATTAACCCGTGAGCTTAAGTATTAGCAAACAACAGTAACAGCGTTGTTTGCGAAATAAATGTATATTAACTCACATGTTCTTTACACTTATAGTACATCGTAACAAGCGACATCGCTACATAAATATCATTTGCAACGCAAATTTTAACAGTCCAACAATGAACTTGTTCATCTACTCTAACATCATCCGATAACAACTAGAGTTCAACATTCAGTAATTTGGATGAACAAAACGCAAACTTTAGTAACTTAGCTGAACATTTTCACAAAGTTTGGTAACATATTTATATATTAACCCCTTTATCTAAGATGTGGCACTCGTCAACCGGTTAACACCCGGTAACCAACTTTCGGACTAAACAGTGCACAATGGTCAAATGTTCGGCAATTAGATGAAAAATCCGCAAACTTTAGTAACTTTGATGTACAAAAACAAATTAGGCGAACATTTTCGCAAAATTTGATAACATATGCGTATATTTATCCTTAATTTGAATATATACATATGACTGATCGCAGCAAAACACATGAGTTTAGATTAAGAGAAAACCATCTCTTCAAACTGTCGGTTCATTATTTATATTTAAAATACCACGTACATGTAGAATACGCAACAACATGATCAAACACAAGCAAGACACAAGTTTAACACAAAAAAACATGTCAAGACAAACACGACTCATCATGTTGGTTTATTAGACACCACAATAAGTCTTTAGAGCAGACTGGGCTCGTTGGCCGTCCTCAGTATAATAAAACTGAAGAAACTCAACGTGATCAAACGGTTTGAAGAGTAACGGGTGCTGTTCATCCACAACTTCTATTGGGGCTCTAATCACATACCCAGCCTTTGGTATCGAAAATAATCCAAAAGAATACCTTGCCTTCTCCCCACTCATCATCACTCGATGGTAAGGTGAATGCAATCTTCCATTTGTCCATGCCTATAATTGTAAGTTTCCAAATACGAGTCACAATATACCCGAAAAAGAGGCCGCTAACAACTAACAATCTACAATCATGACGATTTGTATATAAAACTTACGTATAAGGAATCTCCAATCATAACGATGAACGAGTCGGGTGAAGGTTGAATCTTGATCCAGTCTCCCGATTTAGTTTGCACCTCCAATCCGTTAACTTGATTTTGATGTAAAATTGTGACTATGTTTTTGTCTGTGTGAGAATTGAGTCCGAGTTTGGACTCATTTGTTTCGGGTCCTTTATATTTCATGACCCGAAGCAAATAATTTGTTGAATCCATATGTTCATCCATGTATTTCTCCAATCCCAAACTCTCCAGCACCATCATCCTCACCATTTGATCGAATTTCGATAGTTTCTCTGAGAATTCTTGTATAGTTTCGCTACAAAGAATTATTCAAGCTTGAAAGTACTTAACACGACAAATAGAGTTTATAGAAGATATATATTAGAAATACAGCTAAGAAACTAGATTAGATACCAGAATTTCGGGTTTCCTTCGGGCCACAACATTTTGGTGAAGCTTTCAGTCTTTTCTGGAACGGGTGCGTCCTCAATTCCCATGCTTTCATAGAGTGGCACCATTGGGTATTGACCAACGTAGCCATGAAAGGGTTTTGAGGATCGATTTTTTAGTTTTGTTTGTAAAGGGAGATCAAAAAGCAGCTGCAACGATTCAAACATGGACTTTTGGAGCTCCGGTGGGATGTTATGGAAGGTTGCTTCGAAGCAACCAAACTCCTGAAGAGCTTGATGGACTTGGGATTTCGTCGAATCCCATTCAAGTTTGTTTGTGTGTTTGTCTAAATTCGAAAAATGTATACAAGGGAGTTTAGTCGGAGTCTCCGAACCCATATCTCCTACACTTGAAACGTATTCTCTAGCCGGCATATATAAACAATTTAAGATTTGTTTCTTCCTTCACAATATTATAACTCAATATATTTGTAACTATTTTATTGAATCATTTATTTAAGACCGAAATCAAATTATTACTTTTAAAATCATTCAAATATGCAACGTAATATTATTCTTTTTAGCTTGTTGTGAAGTTTCTTAATGCATGCAGTTTGTCTGCTTATACTACGAGTACAATATATACACTTATTGCTGACACGATTTCAACTTATCGAAATACATTAAGTCGTAACACGTGATTTCTTACAAATTAAAATAAGCAAGTTGGATGCTTTGTTTGTAATGTTTTGTGTTGTGGTAATTTATCGATGCCTTTCTAGAAGGGAGAAAAAAAAAAAAAAAAAAAAAAAAAAAAAATAACCCAACTAAGTTCAAATGCATCACATTATTTTTCTTGTCAAAATTTTATATTGCATGTAGTATGTCTGTTTATCAATAATTGCTTATAAATTATTTCAATAATCTAAAGGCATAAAGCTCATTTGATAATGTCATTTATAATGACAAAAACTCATGGATGCTATATGCTATTAAGAAATCATTTTGATTAATGATTGTAATAAATACTCCCTCCGTCCCAAAATTATTGTCCAGTTTGAATTTTCAAAGTCAAACTGATTCAACTTTGACTATAAATATATATATGTTTATTATATAATATTTGATGAAAAATTATATCATTGAAAAATACACTTTAAATCCAATCCATTTATATATTTTGCATCAAATATTATATAACACCCACAAAAATATTTAAGGTCAAAGTTGAAGAAAAAAGACTAAAAAATTCAATAGTGGAAAATAAATTTGGGACGGAGGGAGTAATATTTAGCTGAAATATTATCAAATGAATTAAATCCACTAATATATTGCAAATTTACATAAGGTTTCAATCTGCCTCGGTCTAGTGGTAAAAAGTTATTAATTTCAGTAGTAGGCATTCAAGTTTAAATAATCTTTGCTAGGAAATCTTTGGGCCACTGTTTTCGTTAACCGAATTTTAGTAATTCATTAACGGTTAATTGCATGTACGTGTGATTAAACTTATGACCTCCTAACATAAGAAAGTTCAATCTTTAGACAAAACAGTACTAAGAACACCAAAAATACAATAAATCATACCCGAATAGAGACTACTAATTCTAAAAAAGTTTAGGTATCCCAACATTTAATCAAACATGCTCTTCACCACTAAATATGACTCCATAATCTAATGTTTTTATAGTTTTGTTTTATGTTAATTTAATACATCACTTTAGTTCTATCATTTTTCTTTTTACAACAAATTAATTTGATCTGGTTTAATAACCAAAAATAATAATTGGTAAAGTGTATTTCTGTAATCTTGTTAATTCTCATGGCATAGCAAAATCAAACAAAAGGTAATTCAAAGTGATTCTATACAAAATGAGTGGCCTGTTAGTAACATGAACATTCTCCGACATAAACTTACTCATATACTTGTAATTAACAACTAAAGTATGGCCAATATAATTTAAGCAATGAGATGAACTTAGGAACCGGAACATGATAATTCAAAAGATCAAGAATCCTACTTTACACTCCAACAACCACATCAGATTCAAAACCCCCTCAAGAACCATATGTAAAAAAGTGTCACATAATAAAGTGTTCCTATTAAGACTATTATGTATAAGGTGTTCAAATAGGAAATCAAGAAGATGCTATTAAAATCATTCAAATCAAAGATAAGCATACAACAAATCACGCAGTAAATCATAATCTTTACTATCTAAAAGTGAGTTCCCGTCATTGCCTTCCTCATGGCCGTCCCATTAATTGATAAAAATTTTGAGGGCTCTGTACAAAATTATATAATGAGGCCTTTCGAGAAAGAATGTTATATATAAAGTGTTACCGTTTATTAGATATAATGCAATTAGTTATTTAAACCTTCTAACATATTACTCATTTAAGATGTTTTCTCATCTAAATACTTTTTTCTTCGTAAAAAATATCTGTACACATGCATATAAAGACAAATTTTGGGGCCCCTAAAAATTTTGAGGTCCTGTGCGGTCGCTCACCTTGCACACACTCAAAGACGGCCCTGGCCTTCCTGTGGAGGAGCAACGCAGACGAATAATTGAGCTTCTTCTACATAATAGCAATTTAATATCACAGTGAAAATTTGATTTAGGATTTTGGTTTAATTGTCGCTTTGGGGTTGCCAGAAAAAGAGAACTTTATGCTTTAGGTTTTTTGTCTATCGTCATAGTGTACGTCCGGTTATATTTTTTTAGTTTCTCGACTGGTCCAAACTATGAAAAATAAACATACTAAGGACGTGTATATTTGATTTTTTTTTTTGTATATTATAATAATCTTACATGACATTGTTTTATTTTTCATACAACACGACACAAACTACGGGTGACCAAATCGAAACCAACAACCTTCTCGGTTAATAGTCGGCCTTCGCTGGGGCGGTGGTGGTGACACCGCAATAAGATTCGATAGAGCACTTATATCCCTGGAGCTCCTCCGTGATTACATACTTCAAGAAATTTAAGTGATTAAAAGGCTTGAATCTTAGATAGTTTTCACTGTCTTCCACTAATTCTTTCGGCACCTTCACTGTCTCCCTCGTGAATGAAAATATCCCCAACGTGTATCTAGTCGCTTCTTCCTCAGGTGTTCTCATTGCCACTTGATGCATTGGAGCATAGATCCTCCCGTTGCTCCATGCCTATTAATTTCAAGGCATGTAATAATCAACTTTCGACAAGAGGGATATTGTTGCAAGACTACAAGTTTTGAACATATGTAACATCTTGACCTTTTAACTATTTATAAGTTTATATTCATTAAAATGGCATGGGTTGAACTTATCAAATACTTACCATGAAGGGCTCTCCGGCTATGACTACAAACGTCAAAGGAGACGGCTTGTGGTAGATCCACTCACCATTTCTCATCTGGATCTCTAATCCTTTGACATTGTTGTCACCTAAAATAGAAATGAAATTCTTTTCTGTCATTGGATGATCAATAGCGATTGCACGTTTGTCCTCACTAGGTGCTCGATACTTTATGAATCTAGCCAAGTAGAACATGGACGCAATAAATTGATCACATTGCTTTGTATCAATCCCGTAGCTATCATACACCATTCTCATCACGCACTGATCAATTTCGGATAATATTTTCATGTACTTAAGCGCATTTTCACTGATATTTGTCAATAAAATGAAACCAAATTATGTAATTAATCTCCTAGAAACAAATTCGTGCAAGTATAAGTTTTTTCTTACCAGAAGGCGTTGTTCCCAGATGGAAACATGAGATCTGTGAAACTTCGATTTGCTTCGAGAGTATCACCATACTCGATGCTGAAGTATTCCCAAAAAGGATAGGATGAGAAATTCCCATATCCGAACCCGAGCATATCAGAGGTGTTCTTAATCTTTGTTTCTAGTGGGAGATGAAACAAGTCTTTTGAGAGCTCAAAAATGGTATCATGTAGATCTGAAGGGATTTTGTCGGTTGATACTACGAAACAACCATAGTCTTCAAGGGCTCTTCGGACAGCTTGAGATGTGGATAGCCAGGCATCGGTGCTAGGGTTTAGCGTTTGTGTGTTAAAGGTTATGACCGGAAGTTTTTCTTGTGAAGGCATTCTGTTTGTGATACACTTGCTAGACAGGTAGGACTTTATACTAATTGCAAACTAAGAAGTATATGTAGCTAAGTATAAATCCCATGGCATGTTGGTAGTTATAATTCAAACCAACTAATGATTATAGACCAAACAAATTGATCCTAGTCATACCTTTAATGTTCAATCAAATATATTTAAAACCTACTCCCTTTTTTTTTTTTTTTTTTTTTTTTTTTTTTTTTCTCTAAATTTATATACCAGAAGGGATTAATTTACAGATATTTTATATGGTTGGGGAGGATACTCACTACTAAACAAAGAACTTTCACGTAGGGATGAATTAACCCCAAACGAAAACCATGCTTGAAAACGCTTAGCAACGAAGCTCTTCCGACATTTTTAATTTTTCCGAGGAACGTTTTCCCTAGAAAAACCTTTCCAGTTGATTCAAACAAAACAAAAAGTCGACCGAAAGGTCGCTAATATAGCGACAGATTTCCTAGAGAATTTGTAACGGACTTTTAGTGACGCAAATTATTTCCTAGCGATTTCCAACAAAATATTACTCCCACACTTCCTAGTGATTTCCTCCAAATTTCGTTTCTGTTCCATAGGGATTTCCTGCACAAAAAAAAAAAAAAAAAAAAAATGTTTGTAGAAAATGTAAACATAATTACTCAAACGATCCGGTAATTAACTAGAAAACTAATGCATAAGATTAAATACCTATCTAACAACGTTACTCAACAATATACACAACCAACAATTTTCAAATCATGAACCTAGCTACACTAAAATATGCTAGCATCCAAGCTTATACAATAATATCCAAAATTCTCGGAGGTGGAAGCTATTTGTGCATCTAAATATAAGTTCTTTTCAGAAACAAAATGTAAGTTTGATAATATTCAATAACTATATATGGTTTTTAGCTAACGTTTGTGATTTTATGTGTTGCGAATGATGTAAACCCCGTAAGTTATGATGTTTATTGAGGCACTGTTCACAGGGTTGCCAACATCTCTACGTTTCATGATGTGTTTAAAAGACACCATTTTGAGGTTCTGTGTTGTGTATATTTTGTGTTTGTAAAATATAAGAATAAATGGACAAAGTAAGTATGCAAATAATAGAAGAACTTTATTTATGAAACTGTAACTATGAATTCTGTACATGGACCTATAAATACTTGTTCAAGGGTTACAATGTTTCCCTTAAACGACACAACTTTCTATTCTACAGTTATATCCAATGTATACAACGTTTGGATGATAACTGCCCTAACTATAATAACTGTCAAAGCATAAACGGGTGTTTGGGTTAACAGTTTGGCCCATACATGTTTTTACCCGTTTGACTTTATGAATACATACAAATACTATAAGTCTTTTAATAAACTATACTATATACAAATTCTATTTTAATTTACAACATTACATAGTCTACATCTCCCCTCTAATGTTTTAAATTAAAATCCTTGAGTGATATGTTTTCTGTCTTCCTTCACACAATGACATCAAAGTCATTTTCTTCACTGCTTGTCCCATATTGTTTCTGGTGTTCACTGTCTTCAACTTTTGCATCAAATCCTTCCATCCCTTGTTGTGTATGTTCATCCCTAACCCTCAGTCCATCCAAGCCATGTGAGTTTCTGTTTGTTGCAGTCCAACTGCTCTTACCTTCTTCAACTTTTGGCTTCTCTGTTGTCCATGGAATCTGAGCAGTGTCATGATACACTACCACCAAGTCTATGAATTTCTTATAGCACTCCTTTATTGCATGTGCATCCTCTGTTGTAAGACCTTGCATCTTGGCAATGGTTTCCCATTTGCCACTTAGTGTAACACTGACATAGCCTCCAAGACTAGTCACCACTTTATAAAGACCAAGCAAGTTTATCTTAATTACTCCTATTGTTGGTGGTATCTTTTCCAAATGATCATAATTCAGATACACCATGTAAAACCATCTCAACATATCCTCAAATTTCCTATTGAACACATCCCAATTGGAATATACTATGCTATCCTTTTTCAACAGATTAATGAAAGACATAAACCTATTGAGTGAATTGACTTTTAAAGCATATAAAGTACCATTCCAACTTATGAAGTCATCATCTATGTAATCATGGGCATCCTTCCTTTCACAACTCAGTTCCTCCAGGCCTTTTATGAAGAACTTTCATCCTTGTGATCCAATGATTCAAAGTAGTCATCCAGATACTTGTTGTGATCTGCTACTACATGTTTTTGCCCCCAAATTTGATCTAGATGTTCTGTGTCCACTTCCTTTTTTTTTGCCAGTCCTTCCTTCATCATACATGTATCTTATAGAACATTTGTTGTCTTCTACCTTGATCATGTACCCCTAATGATACCTCTGGGGTATATTGAACATTCTGAATCTCCACTTCACCCATTTCTGTGCATACTACAACATCACCCACACCATAAGAGAAAATAAATTTTCTCTCAGTCTCCTCTCTCCCAATTATTTTGAATTTGTATTCAATTCTCTTGAAGAGTTTCCTACTTGGGCAGAGATGGAACTTATAATGGTTACTTATGTACCATATATCATTCCATGTCTTCAATTCTGAACCTTTAAGCATGAAATCACCAATAACATGAACAACTTCTGGATATTTCACTTCTTCTT
>LBNU01001303.1:30668-65043 GCA_014162995.1 Artemisia annua
AAAAAAAAAAAAAAAAAAAAAAAAATTTACCGAGACTCAAGAACGTGTAACGATTCAAAACAGAGTTTGTAAGACCTTGGTATATGATGATTTGGTTAGAAATTACCAAACCTGCTCTAATACCAATTATTGGCCTTAATCGTTGGATCTATAGTCTTAACGAGGTCAAAATATACTAAGACACAAAATAAAGGATTTAATCTTTACTAGAAATAAAAGTTATATAAATCTATCATCATTTGTAATCGAATACAATGCTTAGTATAAATACATGTCGAATGGGTGTCATTGAAAGGATGTGTTGGTTCGAATCCAACAGTCATGTCCATTCGGCTATAACTGTCAAAAATAACTGTTTTATAACTAAATATGGTAACTATTTGTAACTGCCATAGGTATTAGGGTTTCATTGCAGTCTGTCATTCCAACTTCCTTTCGGATCTTGGTTGCGTAGGCAGATTGCTTTATTGTCACCTCCAGTTTGTGTGACTTCTATCCCTAAATAGTAAGCTAATAATCCTAGGTCACTCATTTCAAATTTATCTTCCATTTCAGCTTTAAATTTGTCGATATCCTTCGTTGGTGTGCTTGTGATGATTAGATCATCTACATAGACTCCTATAAGTAGAATTGAGTCTTTTGATGCCTTCGTGTAGACCGCTTGTTCTAGTGCACATTTCTTGAAATCTAAGGACTTCAAGGTGTTGTCTAGTTTTATGTTCCATGCACGTGGTGCTTGTCTTAGTCCGTATAGAGCTTTTATAAGTCTATAGACTTTTCCAGAATTCTCTTTTGTTGGGAATTATTCGTAACAGACTTAAAAGTCTGAATAGTCTAGTTAAGTCGGGTAGATAGTTAAGTTTGTCAGTACTAAGTTAAGTCTGGTAACTTATAGTTAAGTCTGTTTATGTTAGTTCAGTTAAGTCTGTTTTGTTGAACAAGTTAGATATCTTAGGAGATATTATAGGAAGGGATATGCATGCGGTTAGATATCTTAGGAGAAGATATGCATGCATCCTTTCACACGTTTGTAGAATTAGGGTTTCCTTATAGTATAAAAGGAACCCTACGGCATTGAGTTCTATGCCAAGTTTTCTAAAAGTTAATAAAATATAAAGTTAGTAATTCTCTGTGCTGTTCTTACTGCTTGTGTTAATATTTCGCGTTAACATCAAGTATACATTGTTTAGAGTTTATCATATAGATAGTTTGGATTTATTCAAGGTATCTATTGTCTTACAAAGGCTATTTAGATCCAAATCTTTGGACCTACAAGTGGCATCAGAGCCTCGCTGAGTGACTCTGAGTAAGAAGAAACACATATCCACATACTACAATCACTCAAACACTCACCAAAAATTCCAAAAAGATGTCTAAACCTGTTGATGAATTCTCTAGTTGTCACAGTGATTCTGACGCTGAAGAATCAAACCATGAAGATGTTGTCTCTGACAATGANTTTGGACCTACAAGTGGCATCAGAGCCTCGCTGAGTGACTCTGAGTAAGAAGAAACACATATCCACATACTACAATCACTCAAACACTCACCAAAAATTCCAAAAAGATGTCTAAACCTGTTGATGAATTCTCTAGTTGTCACAGTGATTCTGACGCTGAAGAATCAAACCATGAAGATGTTGTCTCTGACAATGAGAAGCCAAAGCAGCAACAGCAGCTTGGGCCTGTGGCCAATATGAAACTCCCAATTCTTAAGAAGGAAGAGTATGATATATGGGCAATGGAGATGGAACATTATCTGGAATACATAGATAATGATGTGTGGAAAGTCATACAGAATGGTAACTCAAAGAAAAGGATCTCTGTAGGCAAGGATGGTACTGTTAAAGTGCTTCCACCAGTCACTGCTGCAGAGATACATGCTGTAGAGAAAGAAAGGAAAGCTAGGACCATTCTTCTTATGGCCATTCCAAAAGAACACCTAAGAAGGTTCCATGGGATGGATGATGCCAAAGAAATCTGGGAAGCAATTCAAATAGATTTGGAGGGAATGCCAATTCCAAGAAGATGCAGAAGGCTATACTCAAACAGCAATTTGAAGCATTCACAGTGAGCAGTTCTGAAGGACTTGAAAAAGGTTATGAAAGGTTCCAACACCTACTCTCTCAACTAGAAGCTCATGGTTCTCCTATATCTACTGAAGATGCAAACCATAAGTTTCTTAGATCTATGCCTCAAGAATGGACAAATGTGACCATGAGCATGAGGCTAAAAGAAGGTGTTGATGATTGGTCAATTGATGATTTGTTCAACAATCTTAGGGTTTTTGAACAAAATGTCAAAGGAAGCTCAAAATCATCATCCAGTGCAGCCAACGTTGCCTTTGTTGGACAAGGAAAGACCAGTACTAGCAGAGTTAGTTCTGGCAGTTTTAATCCTGGCAGTTATGCTTCCTCCTCTAACAACAAGGAGAGAGATAACCCTGCTGGCTTTGCTGATGAAGTTCTCTACTCTCTTTTTGCAAAGAGATCTGATGAAAGAGATCTCATACATGATGATCTTGATCAAATTGATGATGTTGATATTGAAGAAATGGATATCAACTGGCAACTGGCCATGATTGCACTCAGGATGAAAAGGTTCTTTAAGAAAACTGGAAGAAACATTAAATACAATTGAAATAAGCCAGTTGGTTATGATAAGTCAAAAATTGTATGCTGGAAGTGCAACAACAATGGTCACTTTGCTAGAGAATGCACAACAAAAGTGACTTCTGAAGAGAAGAAGAAGAGGATGTATCCAGAGGAAGTAAACAAGAAGGAGACAAGCCAGGTTGGTTTGTTGACAATGGATGATGGCATTATCAATTGGGTGGAGCACACTGATGAGGAGGAACCTACCAACCATGCTCTAATGGCCATAAGCTCTAACTCTGAGGTATCTCTATGTTCTAAACTGTGTATTGACTCATACAACAATGTTAAAGCCATGTGTGATGAACAAGCAAATCAAATAGAAGAACAAGTGATTAAAATACTTGCTTATGAAAATGGTGTCAAAGCTTTAGAAGCTCAGGTTGATAAACTTCAAACACAACTAGCCAATTTAAACCAAAAACTTACTTTTCAGGCTAATGAGATATATGCTAAATTTGAAAAACTGAAAAAGTATAGGAGAATTGGTGAAAAAGCTCTTAAATAAAAAGAAGAATTACAGCAAATAGTAGACAAATGGAAAAATTCTTCTCAAAATTTGTCAAAGTTAATAAACAGTGGCATGAGCTCAACATGTAAAATTGGTCTAGGATATGAGATAAAATCAGATAGTGAGGTTCTAAGTTATGAAGAAGAGATGGATAGAAGCATGTTTACTGCTTCAGATGCTGACTTGGCTGATTCAATTGCTTATAGTAATTTCTTAAAAACTGATAACTACAAAGGAGTTCCACCTCCTTTAAGTGGAGACTATACTCCTCTACCTGAGAAAGAGTTTGATGAATCACTATATGTGTATGGTAAAAAAGGACCTCAAGTGCCTGAAACAAAGGTCTCAGAAGATAAAACCAGTGAATACTCTACCTGTCAATCTAATGACAGTGAAGAGTCACTTGGAAACACCTCTGAGCCCTCTGAATCAGAACCCGAAAGTGTGCCAAGTGAAGTGTCAAGGTCTAATTCTGTGAAAAGTGACAAACCTGATGTGTCTGAACTTAAACAAAAACCTGTTGAACCTAGTTGTGAAACTCACTTAAAATCTCGTAGGCAACAAGTAGATAAGCCAGAGACACCAAAAAGGGAAAAGAATGATAAATGGAATAGAGTGTTAGGAGGAGGTTATGTGTTTACTCAGAAAAGATGCTTTGTGTGTAAT
The DNA here is from genome assembly GCA_014162995.1 of Artemisia annua. NCBI lineage: Eukaryota > Viridiplantae > Streptophyta > Magnoliopsida > Asterales > Asteraceae > Artemisia > Artemisia annua. The sequence goes on from LBNU01001303.1 coordinate 34,499, forward strand.
AGCATTAGTCATTTAATAAAAGATTGTGACTTTCATGAAAAAAGAATGGCTAAAGAAAATGAGTTGAGAAAACAAAGAGTGGTTAATACTGGTAATGTTGTGGCTAAACCTGTATGGAATAATGTGAATAGAATTAATCATGCTAATCAGTTTTTCCCTAGACAAGTTCTACTCAATACTGGTAAAACAAATGTTAATTCTGCTCATTCAAAGGTTAATACTGGTCATTCCAAAGTTAATTCTGGTAGACCAAATGTTAATACAGGTAGAAGCCAAGTTAAATCTGTTGGGCAAAAGGTTAATCATGTTTATCCCAAGGGTAATACTGGATATTATAGATCAAAACAACCATTTAAACCACAGGTGAACCAAGCTAATCATAGAAATCACTTTGCAAAATCTTATTCACCTGTGAGAAGACCTATTTCACAGGTGAACAATTTTAACCAAAGAAGAAATTTCTCCAAATCAATATCACCTGTGAGAAGACCTATTGTAAATAATACAGCTAAGATCTCAAACTCTTATGCTGTAAAGGGAAAAAGGGGGTCTCCTACTAGAAACTTAGATTGTTGGAAATGGGACCCATTAAAAAATGAACTTACTTATAAGTCCCAAAGCAATATCAGTGGATCTTGTTCTTACAAGACTTACAAATATGTAGATCCACAAAATGGACCCAAGCCTGCACAGGCCTGGGTCATTAAGAGAAACTAACCTCTTATTCATGTGCAGGATCATTCACTTCAGGGACTTAGCTATAAATATTTATTTGATAGTGGATGCTCAGAGCACAAGCTGGGGTTTAAAGAACCCTTGGATATATTTGAAAGGAAGATGTACATCAATCTATTTCCAGCAAGAATAGAAGATTGGAATATCAGCAGGGATAAAGGTTGAAATGTCTGGAAGAAAACTAGAGCTGATGGCACATCTAAGTGCTACAAGAACATGGAAACATTGGTAAAGTCCTGTGACAGAGAGGACTTAGATACTCTATGGAAGCTAGTTCATCTAGATTTCAAGACTGAAGGGAAAGCTGATGTGAAGGCACATGAATTATATGTGGATCTTCATAGAATGTTTGCACCAAGCTCTGCAGATGTGCACTGGAACTTTCCAAGCCAAGATAAAACTCTCTTGTGGCAGTTATACACTACAAGTGGAGTTCATCATCTTTCAACCAAAGGAGGTGTTGATATCTTTATGCTCACTGATGTTGTGTATCCTCTAAGCACTGAAGTGCTCTATAGAATGATGTCCTCAAAGCTTCAATGTGAAGACCAAACCGATGAAGTTGACAACCTTCTTCTTAGCATAGGTGGTCAACTGTTAAGTAAAATCTGTGATGAGTTTGATCATAATTCCAAGGCAAAGAAAAGGAAGAGAGATTAAGTCTTGAGATAGCCATCATTTCTTCTCAAGGTTATTGCATCATTTTAAGAGACTTGCATTGTGCTTGAATAAGTCATTAGGACATGTGTGTTATCAGAAAAGTTGATTCATGTTTTGCAACATCAAAGTTTTCTTTTGTTTTTATTTAAGTACTTTATATACATTCTCATGATTAACAAAGGTCTTTTGGTTTCTTAAATTTACATGGTACCTAGCTACATTTAAGGGGAGGTTAAATATATAAATTTGAAACTAAATGTCGTGTTTGCAAATAATTTGAATTAATGTGCATTTTAAGTTAGGTGATTAAGTCAGTTGCATATATACGTATTGCTGTCTTCTCTTGGTTTTTGGACTAATTTTTCCAGGGAAAATATGGATTGAAGACACACGGAGGCTATTTTCAGACTTTTGGTACAAATACTTACTGATTAATGTTGACCATCAGTTAAGTCTGGTGATTAAATCTGGTTGACCAAAATTAAGTCTGACAGTGTACTTTTTATGACCGTTAGTATTGGTCATCGACCCAATGATTTTCACTGTTTAAATAGTACCGTTACAATTTTACAATATTCTAGGAGTATATAAAGATAATATTTTGATTTTATTTTCAATTCTTATCTTTATTTTCTCTCCAAAAATATTGTAACAAACAAATCACCTATTTTCGGCAAGAAAATCGCATACTCTGTTTTCATCTTGGCTATTTAAACCCCAAATCAACATCTTTTCAAAGTACCTTTCAATATTCAAAGCGAAACCAATATTATAAGAATGAAGTACTGTAACAAGCACGATCAAGTAGGGTTCTTGAAGAAACCAGTGGGCAGTGATGACTTCCATGAAATCGTGGATTTTATGCAGGGTTCCTACATCAGGTATGCTTTAACATGTCACCCAATCATCTACGATTCCCTAGTCAAACAGTTTTGGCAGACTGCCACTGCCGAAACTCTTGCTGATGGGACTCAAGAGTTAAGGGCAACCATAGATAATACTGAATACTCTGTTACTGAGGCTTCCATTAGAAGTAGCCTTCAATTAAATGATGCCTCAGGAATTACTATGTTGTCAAATAAAAGGATTTTTAAGGGTATAAGGAAAATGGGGTATCTTCTTGATGGTACTCTTACGTTTTGGAAAAGTCAATTCACTCCTAATTGGAGGTTCTTAATTCACCATTTGCTTCAATGTCTAAGTTCTAAGAGCGGTGGATGGGATCAATTTGGTAGCAGTCTTGCTTCTGCATTGATTTGTCTCTCCACAAATAAAACCTATGATTTTTCAAAAATGATCTTTGAAGCAATGGTAACAAATTCCAAAAGTACCACAAAGTTTTTGATGTATCCACGATTTTTGCAAATGGTGTTAGATGTTGAAACAGTTAATAAGACTCAGTAAATGGTCATTTCATTTAAAAAGAAGCTGTTTGCAAACATGAAAAGGAGTTTTAAAGGGAAATTGAAACCCTTGCTCCCTGATATGCTGCCTGGTGGTACTAACAATTCAGGTACATCCTCATCATCATCTGCAAGTGATAACTCATCCCAACCAATGGATGCCCCTGATGTACCTATTCCTGAACCTGGTTCCTCCAGCTCCCCTGGTACCTTGCCACCTTCTCCTACACCACCACAACTATCTCCACAAACCCACACCCAAACCTCAATTCATGAGGAGGAACAATCCTCTACAAACAAGGCAACTCTCACACAACTTGAAAACAAGATAGAGGTGCTGGAAAATGAGTTGAAAGAGACCAAGCAAACCATGGGTGCTACTATTGACAAATTGGTCAGACGGGTACAAAAGATGGAAGATGTGATGAAAGCTTCTGGAATGATATTCGGTGATACAGAGGATGATACAGTTGAAAATTCTTCCAAACAAAGGAGGAATTTGGATGACCAAGAACTTCAGACTCCTACAAATCTTCAGACTCTTATAAAGGACAATCTTCCTCAAAATTCAGAAGTTAGTCCTGAAGGAATGGAAGCAGCTGATATCTTAATCAACAATCTTAGCCAAATCCAGCAAAAGAAGTTGTTGAAAAAGAAAGTGGTGACAGAAGAGGTTGAAGTGATTAAGACTGGTGATGATCTGATTAAGTCTGCTGCAGAGGTTAAGTCTGCTGCAAAAGATAAGTCTGCTACAGAGGTTAAGTCTGGGGCTACCACTAGATGTAAAAGAAAGCAAATCATGGTGGAAAAAGCTCCTCAGCCAAAGAAAACAAAGAGACAAGAAAGAGAAGAAGCTGCAAGCTTAGCTGAAATTGAAAGAATCCAAGCACTAGAGAGAGCTGAGCAAGCAAGATTGGAAGCATTACAGGCCAAAGATGCAGAATTAGCTGGAGTACTTGAAAAAGAGCTAAACACAAAAAAGGAACACAAGACTAAAGGTGTTTCAGATTTTTCTTATGAGCCAAGTCCAAAAGAAATCCAGCATATGATTGATACAGATCCAGAAGTCAAAAGAAAGGCCATTGAACTTCTTGCAGATCGGAGCTTGACTTTAGAACAAAGAAATATATAGTTGTGTGACTTTATTGAAATGAAAAATAAACAAGCCTTAGATGCTGTGATAGACTCATTAAGAGATTCTAAAAAGAAGAAGAAAAAGATGTCAAAAAGTGAAGTTTTGTATGGAATGAAAAAATATCTGGGCAATCAATGCGGATGGAAGATGTCTCAATTTGTAGGCATGTCTGCTGAGAAGATAGAGTTAGCTTACTACACTGGTTATAGAAGAACCATACATTTTCTTCCAATGAACTCAGAAAAGGAGGCACAGTACTATGGGCTCAAAAGGCATGGCAAAACACTTCAGAAGGAGGACCCTAAAAGGAAAAAGACTGAAGAACCTCCTAAAGTTTATACCTCTAAGAAAATTACTGATGATGTAGAGTCTACAGAGGATCTCCATGTGATGAAGGAGGAAGAAGTAAAAGAGCCAGTTTTAAGAAGAACCAGGAGAAAGACCGCTGGCAAAAAGGGATCAAAGAAAGCTAAAGAAGATGTGCAAGAAACTTCATCTGATTCTCAAACCATTGAAACCTTGACACAAAGTTTGAGAACACCTGCCAAAGTTGTAAACTGGCAGATCATCAAACAAGGGAACAAGAGAGCAGCATATAAAATCATAAGGGAAGATTACACTGAAAATCTTTACTTAAACTTTCCAGCTATGCTGCATGATTTGACAAGAGATGATCTCAAGGGGTTATACAGGCTTATGGTGTCAAAATATGGGGATGCTACACCTGAGGATGACTTTGAAAAGTTTCTTTGGGGAGATTTAAAAATTATGTTTGATCCTCCAAGCAAGACTAATGATATCTGGAAGGTAACTCATCAACAAGAAGTGAGATATTGGAGATATTTCTCTAGTTGTGCAGTTCATTGTCTAACATTGAAGACTGCACACATCTACATGCTTGCAGAGATAGAATACCCAATCCCTCCTAGAGTTTGTAAGGTTATGCTAGAAAAGAAATTGCTAGGAGATAAGGAGGATGAGACAAAAGGTCAGCTTTTGAAGCTCATAGAAAGACAGTCCAAGCAGGAAACTGCTTGGGGTGTTTAAAAGAATTTTCAAAAGTTTTGGAAAAATGGATTTGAGATAGATTTATTTGGAGTTTGCCTGGTGAAAGTGCTTGGCACTAACACAACAAATGGTTATCAGTCCACCATGTCTAACCCACATAAGGACTGGCTAATCCAAGAGCAAACAGCTCTAGGTAAAGATATCTCAAATCCGTTTATGGCTGACAATTTGCCAAAAATTGTATGGTATTCAACTCACCATATCTGTTATAGTGAAGAGTTGACTAGCCCCCAAGGTTATGGTTTGTGGTAAAGGCAGTGGAAAACCATAATTGGTAATCAACTCACCAAGATGATGACTGTATTCCATCAAAGAGTTGGCTAGTCCAAAAGCAAATGGCTTTTGGTAAAGACAAATCAAATCCGTTGATAGCTGATGGTTTGCTAAAAATCATATGGTTATCAATGTACCATAGTATTATACTGAAACATTGGCTACTCCAGAAGTGACGGCTATCTGGTAAAGAGACATCAAATCCATTAAATTTTTAATGATTCACCTCTCACAGGAGTTCACACACCTGGAAGTGATGAGAATAGTATGAAACTTTTGATTTGATTTACATATTGTCAATGTTGCTGCAAAGATCAGATGGTATTAAAGATTTGAAGGTTGCTGCAAAGATTTCAAGATTCAACAAAAGTTGCAGCTCAAAAATAATTCCAAAGAAGCTTATATTAAAAAATCCTCAAAGCATTTCTGAAGAAAGGAACTTGAAGATCATGGAGCATGAAGATCAAGTTAGGGGAGGATTGTTGGGAATTATTTGTAACAGACTTAAAAGTCTGAATAGCTTAGTTAAGTCGGGTAGATAGTTAAGTCTGCCAGTACTAAGTTAAGTCTGGCCAGTGATAGTTAAGTCTGTTTATGTTAGTTCAGTTAAGTCTGTTTTGCTGAACAAGTTAGATAAGTTAGGAGACATTATAGGAAAGGATATGCACGCGGTTAGATATCTTAGGAGAAGATATGCATGCATCCTTTCACACGTTTGTAGAATTAGTGTTTCCTTGTAGTATAAAAGGAACCCTAAGGCATTGAGTTTGAGGCCAAGTTTTCTCAAAGTTAATAGAATATAAAGTTAGTAATTCTCTGTGTTGTTCTTACTGCTTGTGTTAATATTCCGCGTTAACATCAAGTATACATTGTTTAGAGTTTCTCATATAGATAGTTTGGATTTATCCAAGGTATCTATTGTCTTACAAAGGCTGCTTAGATCCAAATATTTGGACCTACAAGTGGTATCAGAGCCTCGCTGAGGGACTCTGAGTAAGAAGAAACACAGATCCACACACCACAACCACTCAAACACTCACCAAAATCTCATAAAGATGTCAAAACCTGTTGATGAATTCTCTAGCCGTCACAGTGATTCTGATGAATCAAACTATGAAGATGCTGTCTCTGATAATGAGAAGCCAAAGCAACAACAGCAGATTGTGCCTGTAGCCGACATCAAACTCCTAATTCTTAATAAGGAGGAGTATGATATTTGGGCAATGGAGATGGAACATTATCTGGAATACATAGATAATGATGTGTGGAAAGTCATACATAATGGAAATTCAAAGCAAAGGATCTCTGTAGGCAAGGATGGTACTGTTAAAGTGCTTCCACCAGTCTTTTTTAAAAACGTATATACATTTTTCACACATTTTTGCAATGTATATACGACATATAAGAGACATAGATGATAAGGTAATTATAGTCTCTAATAGAAACGCTATAAGATTTATAAGTGCTAAATTCCCATTAAATTCTGCTTTTGATTTCTGCATTCGTGTTCAAACAAAATGTTTTTTTGGGTAAAAGGGTCTTCCACCCTGGTAAAATATATTAACCAATAAAATGTTGAAAGTACAATGGAATGTGGCTGAAGTACCATATTAACCTCAAGCAACCGCTTGAACTACCCTATATCATTTATGACAAGCCATAAATGAACCACTAGCTACCAACAACTAGAACAACCAAAAAACAACATAAGATGACATGCCAATCTTATAATAAAACAAATCAAAATAAAATACTACTTCCCAGCACGTCCTTGAAGCTTGAACTCCTTGAATTGTTCCGGTAAGTCGTTTACTTGAGCCGCATACTCATCTGAAAAATAATCATCTCCCAAATAATCATTAGGCTCATACACCTCATCTTTATCACTGTCAAAAACAACTACTTCACCCACCTTAGAAAATGGGTTACCCCTCTTCGATGCAGAAGTACTTGGAGATGGGATAGTAGACTCCTCCAACGCCTTTTATGTTGCGGACATACTAGAAGATGGGACAGTAGATGACTTAGAAGCCTCACCCGGCACCTGCGATTCCATATTACTAATAGGCTGATCTTGTGACCCCTTACCATTGTTAACTAAACCAAGAACATCCTCATCCACCAATGACTCCAAGATACCAAAAGAGTTAGAAGACTGTGGGTACTTACCAGATTTAACATTTGAAGTAGAAGCCTGCTTTAGACCCTTAGGATCTGAATCTTTCTTGGTATCAACCTGATTAGAAGTTGTAGTGACTTTAGGTCTCTAAAAATTAGCCTTAGGCTTGGAGAGTTTAACCTCACCAATTGGCTTAGGTTGAGATGTAAAAACCACACTCTTACCTTTATTCTTACGATTCCTTACCTCTGTGAACCCCTCATCGTTATTAAACACCTGAATCGATGCATTAGTCACCACATTAGAAACCTTATGAACCACCTCTTTCACTTGTTTTGGACACTCACTAAGTGTGTGACCAAATATCTTACAAACGCTGCAATGAGGAGGCGTCCATTCATACTCGACACGAACGATTTCCGTCGAATAGCCACTATCATCATCCAATGGAATAGCCATACTAACTTCCTTTTTTCAATTCTGAATTTGAACACAGCTCAACCAAAATGCTAACATGTTATAAACTACATTCGGTAAGACAACAGATAGTAGGCCTTTTACCCGAAAATATTAATATTGATATATTGAAATATCCAAACGTATATACATTTTACACACATTTTTGCAATGTATATATGATGAGTGTGTAAATACTCATCATTTTTGTCTTATCTGAACTGCAAAAACATTCAAAAACATTCAAAAACACTCAGAAATGCATCAAAATACTAAAAATATCCCAGGATTGTCTTTTATATGTTTCAGATGCAAAATGATTGAAATCAGATGAAAAACGAACAAAGTTTGCATAATTGGCAGTATCAGTCCCTCAACTTTCAAAACTTGTCAGAATTAGTCCCTGAGCATTTATTTTGGAAGAAAAGTCAACCAAAGTCCTTTGAAAATCACAAGTTGTCATAATTAGTCCTTTGGTGAAAAGTTTCAAAAGTTTACAAATTTAGTCCCTGAACTTTGCAAAATTGTCAAAAATAGTCCCTGGGATTTAAAAATTTGGAAATTATCAATCATGGTCCTTGTAATAGTGAAATTTGGCAAAAAATAATCCTTGGGTGAAAAATTTGGAGAATTTACAAGTTTAGTCCCTGGAGTTTCAATATTGGCAGAAAAGGTCCCTGGGAATTTCAAAAATGGAAAAGTCAAACAAGGTCCTTGCACTATTCATACTTGGCAAATTATACCCCTTGGACAACTTTGGAAGACTTACACTTCAGCCCCCTCAATTTTCAGATTTTACATTTTTGGTCCTTGTTATAATTTACAAACCAAACGGACCTATGTATTTTCTTAAACCCAAAGTCCAAAACAAACCCAATAACAAACACACCCTTTTACTACACCCTTGGCCCATCCTTTTTTGCTGGCCCAACTCCATCACCAGCCCAACTCCCATATTATAATAAAAACGGGGTTTGACCCCAGTCAAACCATCACCCCTTCCCTCCCACCTTCACCCCAACTTGCAGAACCATCACCTCACCACCCCACCATCTCAGTCACATCCACCGCTCAAACCACTACCCTTACCTAACAAGAAAACCTCAATAAATGCCACCCCCCCCCCTGTTGCAATTCCACAGTGCAATTTGCAATATTATATTTTGGCGCCAAAATTATTCAACGGCCAAGATCAAATAACTCTCATCCAAAGGCTAGTATTACTGCTGGGAAAGGACAAAGGCACCTCAAGGAACCCTAGAAGTGGCTATAAAAGAAGAAGGGATGAAGAGAGAAGACTGTGTAGTTTTATGTAGTTTTATGTAGTTTAATGTATGTCGAATAGTTAAGTTTTTAAATTCTAGTGTATTTCAAAGCTTCTAAGTTGGAATTTCAGTGTTTTTAGTGTATTTTGAACCTTTCTTCATAATCAATTTCAGTGTTACTCTGTGAATTTAGTTTATGCAATTTTCCTTTGAAAATCTCAAATTTGTCTAATGTTATTTGTAGTTGTTGTTCTGGACTTCTTAGGCTCATATAAGCTCCTATAAAGCTTATTCAAGCTTTTAGAAACCTTAAAACTCAGTCTAGAATCAAAAATCAAAAATACAAAAAAATAAAGAAAATACAGTGAAAAAAAAAGAAAAAAAAAGAAAGAAGATTGAAGAAAGCTGGAGCACTGTGTATTCTGGATGGCAGTGGTTTAGTGGCTTGTGGAAGCCTATAGGATTGGTTACTTGGTCCTTGGTTCTTGGTTTTTAGCTGGAGTGCAAATTGTAAGCAAAAATCTCATTTTCCATTTTACTGTAGCATAGCTTCTTTTACTACTTATCTGGTCTCTTTGTGCTTATTAGGTGTTATTTAGTCAAATTAGTGCTTAACATTGTGTGTTGGTTCAATAGTTTGCATTGTGTTTAAAATTGTTAAGTTAACTGTCAAAGTAGCATAATATAGACTCTTAGGTAATTGCTGTTTAAACTAGTGTTTCTGTGTTTATTCTAGCTTATAATATCACATTATGTCATTTTGGATCAGTCTCATAAGCTCAATTACCTATTTGCTTCACAAATCTCATAACAGTCAATACAAAAGTGGTGTTTGGATCTGTGGGGATTAGGGTATTCAAGACTATTGTATTTGATAAAACTGGTTCAATTAGTTCACATAGAACAGTCATAAAAACCAGTACCTCTTTTGAAAAAAGTCAAATCTCCTTTTCAAATCTCATTTCTTGTATACTGTCAAGGATTTAGAATCCTTAATCACCAAGATCACTTCATTAGTTGTTAGGATTGCTTAGGATAGTTTCATTTCACCTAAATACATCATAATCAGTCACTTAGGACCTTTAGAATCTCAAAAAAGGTCAACATTGCATGTTTTTCTAAAAAGTCAAAAACCAAGACTGTGAAATTTGACAGATCTTTGAGATCATTTGTAGGGTTTAATATAGATTGAGACTGCAAATTTCTTGTTGATTTGTAATATTTGGTTGCTTGTGAGTCTGAATCAAAAAGAAAATTGGGTTTCAAACTTGTTTGCTCATTAAATTTTAAGCTCAAAGTTGCCTGGGTGAGATTTTTCCTCCCCTGTGCACAGACTTTCACCAATATTCATAAGCTTGCATAGTGCTTATTAGTAGGCCCTAGTGCATGATTATTGGCTTTTTGGGAAGCCAATAAGCTCAACTTTAAGGTTCAAGGATTATTTTTCCATTTTCAGCTTATTTGCTAGGGCTGCTTATAGCTTTTTGTTTGTTCCATTTCAGTGTGTATACTGAGTCATCAGTATATACAAGCATTTTCTCAAGCTTCTTGTGAGCTTATTTTTAGGACTTAGGCTTTGGTGTTTGGCTTATTTGGTTGCTCCCCAGGTTGGCTTATTGGTCCAGAAGCTCTTTTGGACCCCTGAGCTTATTTGAGGGCCCCACATAGGCCTGCAATAGCCCCTTAGGTCTGTTTGGTTCTGAGTTTTTGGATAAGAGCTTATTTCTTGTTTCTTGCTTATTCAGTGTACTTATTTGGTAGCTTTAGCTTATTTTTCATATATCTCATTAGTGTAATGCTTATTTTGTGGCTTGAGTGACTGTGTAGCTTATTAATAGCTTTTCTCATTCATAAAATCCAAAAAAGCCATCTGTTAAGCATTTTAGTGTCCAAAGTGCATATTTTTAAGTTTCAAAAAGTTTGTTTTTGTAAAAGTTACTCATTTTCAGTGTATAAATAGTTTTCAAAAAGAAAAATCAAAAAATCATCACTTTTAATAAAGTGATAGCTTCTATTTAAGCCATTTGGCTTATTGTTCAGCTTTTTCAAAAAGCATTTTCCATTTTTATAATTTTGTTAAGTTCCTGACACCTTGTAGTATTCCTAGTAATTTTCTTAGATTTTTATCTTTTCATTTAGTATTTATAATAATTAATATTAGTTTAAATAGTTTTAATTAAAAAACCAAAAAGAAAATTCTGTACTGTTTATTTTTAATCCCTAGTAACTTTTTATAATTTTTCTAGTTCTTATTAATTATAAAGTATTTTTAGAAAATATTTTCATAATTTTTACTGTTCATTTTCTATTTATCTTAATTAAATTAGTTTAAATAGTTTTTAATTAATAACTAAGTAAATAATTAGTAAAATAGTTTAATAATAATTTTTATAAACTTTTTATATTTTTATAGGATTATTGTGAAGGTTAATTAGTTTTATAAAATATTTCCTAACTTTCTAAGTCATTTTTAGTATTATTAGTAATTTAAATTAGTTTAAATAGTTTAATTAGTTTAACTAGTAATTAATTAATATTAAATTCACAAAAAGACAAAAAGACATATTTTTAGGTTTTATATTATTTTTAAGTTATTTTAGAATTTTTAAAAATAAATTTTCATTTTCTTAGTTTTATTTATTATTATATTATATTTAGTTTAATTTAGATATTATTAATAAGTAATTAAATAGTTTTAATTAATATTAAATAATAAAATAGTCAAAAAAAATATTTTTCTTTTTTTTATAAAATTTTCTTTTTATATTAAGTTTGTAAAAAGTCATTTTCACCCCCTCTAATTTATTTTTGTGTGATTCGCACTTTTCCAGCACGCATTTACATTTGTTTTAATTCTATTTACGTTTTTAGTTTATCTGATTCCCAGTAATTGTTAATATCTGTTATTTATCTCATTTCCATTAGTGTAAATCAATCCAAATCATTATCTGGTTACTTTCTTGATCACTAAATCATTCAAACGTTTCAAAAAATACAATTTCAACCTCGTTGGGACTTAACGACCCGTGAACACACTGTGCTTACAACGGATCATAAATTGATCACTTTCTCTCTCATAGCTTGACTTTGTTGACCAAGCACACTTGGTTGACTTAGTTGACTATTTAGATTGAGTCCATATACGTTTTTACAATGTATATACATTTTTGAAAAGTTTAGAATTTTTTTTAGAAATTTTTTTAGGGTTTAGAATTTTTTTTCCTAAAAACAAATTCTCAAATTATTTTTTTCGGAAAAAAATTTATTTTTATATTTTTTTTCGAAATTTTTTTTTTTGATTTTTTTTTTCCAAAAAAATTAATTCGAAAAAAAATTTTTAAGAAAAAAAATTTCTGAAAATTTTTTTTAGAATTTTTTAAGAAAAATTAAAAAAAAAATGTTTTCTTAAAAAAAATCGAATTTTCGAAAAAAAAAAACATTTTTTTAGAATTTTTTTAAGAAAATTTTTATTAGAAAAAAAAAATTTAGAAATTTTTTTCTTAAAAAAAATTTTTCAAATTATTTTTTTTTGAATAAATTTTTTTGACAAAAAAACATTTTTTAAAAGATTTTTTTTTAGAATTTTTTTTAAAGTACTAACTAACTGAAAGGACTAACGTTGCAAATGTTGCAAACTATCTTTGGTGTAAAGGATTAATGTTGCAAACGACCGTTAGGTTAAAGGACTAATGTTGCCACACTTAACTAACTGAACTAACTTCGTTAGAAAATTGGACCAAAAGTGGAACCAAACTATGCCTTTTGGACTGAAATCTCACGTTTTTTTGAAAATTGGACCAAAAGTGAAATTTTGATACAACCAAAAGGACCAAAAATGTAGTTAACTATAAAAAAAATAATTAACGCATGGACTAAATCCGTGATATTCAAGAAACCATAGGGGCCATTTACGAAAAACATATGAGGGTATTTATGTCATTTCTACCATTTAAACCAACAATTGACGGTTAACTTAACGGCTTTATCGGTCAAGGGACCAAACTCGATATGGTTCAAAACCACAGTGAGAGGGTCCGTTAAATTTTCTTGTGAGGGACCATTTTCATTAAAACCGACAAACCACAAGGTCGATTTATGAAATTAACTCTTTTGTAAAATATCTTTATATTTAATTAAGACGAGATTAAAAACTAAATAAAGTATTTTCACAAATTATTCAAAACATGAAAATTTGTGGAGTTTATTAGACTTTATGGATCGTTTTGAGCATCTAGGGTTAATAATAACATAGACAATATGCAGCGGAATTAGAATAAACAACTATGTTATTGACACAAGGTTTTCATCATCATCACCTCCAATTATTATTTGATCAGAATAATAACGTGTTACCTAACTGTAACAAGGATCTAAGACATCTCAGACCTTAGAGGTATCGAACACAAACAAGTCTAGTTCTAGGCATTTACAAGACATATGCCCTAGAACACACACACACCCCTTTAGATATCTACATTATGGAAGACACAATAAAAACCTATTCCCTGTACTCTGTTTATATAAACACAGAATTAGGGTTACAAGAATACTATGAAGGACTAAAAGATAAATCTTCTGTTGCAAGCAAGTCCCTCTCCATCTTTTGTAGAATTCCTTCTTGTCACTTTAAGCCCTTCATGTTTCATTCTTCTTGTTTTGTATCATCAAATCAATAATAGACCTAACAATCTTCCCCTATTTGATGATGACAAAACAACCACGAATCTTGTACGAACTTCCCTAGACGAAGTAGAGAAATTGAGATAATTAAATCTCACCATGAATGAAACAATCTTGTCTTCCCCTTAAGCCATGCTATGCCACTCAAACATCTCTTCCCCTTTTTGTTATCAACAAATAGAGAACATATGCAAATAATGATCTTGACCACCACGAACAAATATCACACTTTTAATCAAAGCCTTCCAATGTTTCAAATTTCGCTCCATGAAGAACACCAAAATGCTTGCGAAAAATGAACTCAAAACAGTAGAAAACTCCAACTAGCAGTAGTAATAGTGATCAACAGTAGCAAAAATTAAAACACTTCCCCTCGAGTGTGCATGACACAAATGATTAAAACACATAATAAGATAACTTCCCTGAAACCATGTGTTATCATCTCAAATGATTCCTTCAAATCTGTAGCTTTATGTTTTGTTGAAGAACTAATATATACCAATTTATGCTGAGTAGAGAAACAACCTTGGTATTCCCTATGCCTGTGTAACTGAAATATGACTTCGAACGTATACTTCACGTATAGGAGACCGCAATCCTTCACAATATCACTGAGCACAATGAACGTACACTCCTTCAAGTGTTTTGTCAATTTCGTAGTCACTTGAACGAACAAACAAGTATCTTTAAACGGTATGTGGACATTTAAGTATATGAAAGACACAAACCCTTATGATAAATTCCATCGCATCATCAAATAAGCAACAAAAACTTCTCGTCGCCAATAAGAAAAATAACTTGAGCCTTTAAACATTAACGAACCAAAAACAAATCTCTTTGTGTGTGTGATTCATTGTGGTTTTGGTGTGTGTAAAAACAACTTATCAAAAATATCAACAAACGTGAGGTCAATGTTATTGTGAGACAACACGACGTGGAGAATACAAGTAAACCTTTTAGGAAAAAGATTACCCCGTAAACTCGTGAAAGTGATATTTATTTGTGAGACCGGAAAGTGATTTCCCGGGTCGTGTCCCAACGAGGAGTGAATGGAAAGCTTCGAGAAAAGATCGAGATTAAAATCTTGTATGTTTGGTTGTGAAAGATTGTTCGGTTTTGTCGTACTTTAAATTAACGGAAATTGAAAATTAGCAAACGTAAATGAAAATAAAATAACCTAAAGGGAACAAAAGCAATTGGCAAACTAGGGGAATCCTAAAACACTGCGGGAAACAAAATTAGGTATTGGGAATCCTAAAACACAAGTTAACAACTAAACGTGACGTTTATTTAAGATAAACATCAACGTACAAATAAAAACGTGAAAATTAAGCTACGCAAGTCCTACGGGCATACAAACAATTTTCTTACGAACTAAATGACAAAAGAAAATTTTAGAAAAAAGAAAATTAAAAATTTAACTAAAATTCTATTTATTATGAATTTAAAACTATTTATCACCAACTAATTTCAAAATAAATACTAAAACTAGTTAAATAAATCTGAGATTTTTTTACAAATACTACAAGCTAATACTAGCCTAAGAAAAATATAAAAAGTGGGGCACAGTACACAAATAAGCAGAAATAAGCAAAGCAAAAGCTGATAAGTCTAAATAAGCAAAACAGAAAAACACATGTTAACTATTAAATTATGCAAAGAGTAAATAACAAAGACCCTAGGGCAGATGGAAAACGTGTGCTTGTGTTTGAGGCTTAAGGTGCAGGAGGTCCAGTGTTTGAATCCTACCTCTTGCATTTTTTTTTCAATTTTTCTTTTTGCAAAACTTTTTATCACCAATTACTAACAACTTTTGAAAAACAAGGCTCACTGAAAAGCTTTCAAGAAGCTTGTGCAAGCTTACAAATCCAACAGTGATGGTTTTTAAGTTTTCAAAGAGATTTTGAACTAAACTACAAGCTAACCTAATGAGATTGACAAGCTCAAACAAAAGGGGAAGCTCAAGCTTATTTTAGCACAACTAAACTAACTCAAAAAGGGTCACAACAATCAACAATGCAGTATCACACAGCAATAACAATCAACAAGCTCAGCTAAACAGATGCATCAGCAAGAATGGGTCAAAAAGGCCAAGTTTGGAGGGCAAAACAAGCACTCTAATAAGCACTAGATGGGATTCTAAAAACTCACATATGAAAACAACCTAGGGGACTTTCTAAATCAACAACAATCAAACCAAATGATCAATAAATGAGCAAACTGTGGTCAAAAGAAAATGGGTCAAAATGATGGAGACTGGGTGCAGGGCAGATAGGTGCTCAGATAGGTGACTTTGAGGCCAGATTTCAATGAGTAAACAAGTTTCAATCCTCAACTTTTTTCTTGATTCAGGTTCACAAGCAACCAAATAATACAAAACAACAAAAAATTTGTGTTTCCAAATTCTTTTGAGTCCTGTGCATCATCTTAAAAATGGTTCCATTTTCATCAGTCAAGAACTTTGACCTTTGAAGGTTTTGTAAAAGTTGACTTATGTGAGATTTTGATGAATCTAATTGATGAATTATGATGTATTACCCTACTATGAAACTACTCTAAGCAAGAAAAACAAGTTTTGGGCCTAAATAAAGATTATGCTAACTCAAAATTCCAACAGTCCAACTGTGATAAAACTTATAGGCTACATTTTGACTTTTTCCTTAAAAACTACCAAGGTTAAGGATTCATTGAGCTAATTGGAGTCTAGGAACACTGAACAAATTAACCTAAATCCCTATAAATAACTACTACCAGCAAATCAAAGCAATTCCAAACACCCCTTATGTTTACTGTTTTCAATGACTATCAATGCTAGTTGGTATTTAAACCCACAAAACTGATTTCAGAGATTATATCATGATGGTGAGTGATCATTTAACCATAAAAACATCAGCAACAATAGCAATACACATGAATCAAGAGTAAATCCAAAAAAATGGCAATTAAAAGTGAAAATGAGTATTAAATCAAACCAATGAACAAGTAAACTACTCAAAGCAATATATGAACTAATAAGCACCAAACAAAACTAGAAACACAGAGACAAACATAAATAATCTCATTCTACAGTAAAGCATGTAAATTGGAGAAAATTTCTTACAAGTTGGTCTAAGCATAGGACTGAGTAAGAACCAGGACCAGAACCAGAACCTATGCTCCCATGAGCTCTAAACCAAACTCCATGACCATTTCTGCTACTGCTTCTTCTTCTCTTCTTCAAATTTTTTTTATATTTTTTTGATTTTTCCTTGTATATATTTTTGTTTTTTTCTTTTCTGAGTTTCCTCTATTCAAAACTCCAAAATGCTTTCAAACAACTTATATAAGCTTCTGAAGTTAATTTGAGCACAAATTAAAGTGAATAACACAACTTGTAAAAATTTGAGAAATTTGAGTAAAAGGTGAATTTGCTTATAGACTGAATAAAACTTAAATTAAATTAAAAAGAGTACATTACAAAAGAAAACTAAACTTAAAACAGAAAGATTACAAGGAAATTGGATGCCTTAAAGGCTTACACAAGGAACCTATTTATACTAGATAGAAATTAGGTTAATTCTTCACTTGTGTGCTTCATCTGTGAGTGCAAACAGTCCAAAAAGCTTCCTTGTGCTTTCTTGATCAAATCCCACTCGTCCAATTAAAGTTTAAGTGATCCTGTCCCTTAAATCGTTTTTGGCGCCAAAACGTTTTATGTAAATTCTGGATTGCCAGGGTGGAATTTGTGGTAGGTAGGGATTTGGGTATGGTTAGTGGGATTGGGAGTGGTGATGGGATGCTTTTGAGGTGGGGTGTTGAGTGTTGCAGGTGGTGGTCGGGCATGGTGGTGGTGGACTGGTGGATAAACGGGGAAGGGGGAGTACTGTTTGTTTGACCCAAGTTTGACTTTGGGTGGGTTTATAACTAACGGGGTGGATTGGTGTTGGGCTGGAAGATTTATGGGCCTAGGGAATTATTTGTTTTGGATTTGGATTAGTAGGCTTAGGATTTAAGTAATAAATTAGGTTTAGGCCCAAGGACTAAGAATGTAAAATCTGATTTTCCGAGGGACTAAATCTGCCAACCATCCAAACTATCATCAAGGGCCATTCTTGTCAAGTTGTGAATTCCCAAGGTCACTTTTGTCATTATTCTTCAATTTAAAATTCCCGAGGACCATTATTGCCAATTTCTAAATCTTGAGGGACCAAAATGTAAATTCTTCAAAATTGCACTCTGAGGACCGAATTTGTCATTTATAGATTCTTGGAGGACTATTTTTGAGTTTCTCTTCATAAAAACACTCCAGGGACAATTTCTGACATTTCTGAAAGTACAGGGACCAATCTTGCCAAATGTGAAACTCCAGGGACAAAACTTGTAAACTTTTCAAAGCTTTTCACCCAAAGATCACTATTTGGTAATTTTTGATTTTTAAGAACTTGGTTTGACTTTTCTTTCAAAATAAATGCTTAGGGACTAAATTTGTCAAGTTTTGAAAGTTGGGGGACTGAAACTGCCAATTATGCAAACTTTGGTTGATTTTCATCTGTTTTTAATCATTTTGCATCTAAAACATATAAAACACGATCTTTGGGATATTTTCTGTATTTTGATGTATTTCTGAGTGTTTTCAGATGTTTTTGCAGTTTATATTGACCAAAAATGATGAGTGTTTGCACACTCATCAGTGTGTGAACTTCCACTATGTGTGTGTAAACCAATAACCAATCTGCTCATAAAATTTCTTGTCGAATTACCATAAAACCCATGTATTCTTGAAGCTACTTCCCCTCAAATAATTAAACTTTGACAAAACAAAGCTTTCAAGAACCCTTTAATGTCGACACAACTACCCTTTCTTGTTGTTGAACATGTAAAATCACAGCAGTAGTTAGTTTCAAATGAGCAGCAGAGTTAATACCCGAGCAGCAGAGTCATAAACGCAGCAGTAATATCAAGCAGCAGTTTGGAATACGCTAGCAGCAGAGTGAATTTTGTAGCAGCAGAGTAAAAATACTCGAGCAGCAGTTTGCTAAGCTAGCAGCAGATAAAAATCATGGTAGCAGCAGTTTCACTTTAACTAGCAGTGGAGTATTGAGCAGCAGATTGAAATAACATGGTAGCAATAGAATCAGATCCAATTTAATCCCACAATCTGATAACTCAATAATAAACCCACGTGATACATACTGACCCACGATCCTTAAAAAAATATAATCGATCTTCAACTCACTTCAAAGTGTCGCTAAAACCCTAAAATCACTCATACACATCCAAAGCAGCTTCCTTTCACGAATTTTAGACTCCAAACGACATATAACTAACCTCCATGATGAATTAATAACAAGTATGCACGAATGGAGATCATAAAAACCATAAAATTTGACTTACATAAACCTTTTTCTACAGCAGACTTTGAGAATTTTTATCTTTTTACTGAGAGCTCAGATCGAAGATCCCTCCGGTGGAACTCTTCCTTTATATGTTGAGAACCTCCAGTAAAAATTTCAGCCCGATCCAACAGGTTAACGAAGGAGAAATCATCTTTACAAAACTGCTCTGCAGAAAGTTGTGAAAATTGAAACCAAAGTCGAATTTATTCATCTTTCTTCGACTAAAAACCTTGTTTAATCCCTAGGTAACGAGCCCCCTAAGCTCTGATACCAATTGTGGAGTTTATTAGACTTTATGGATCGTTTTGAGCATCTAGGGTTAACAATAACATAGACAATATGCAGNTTCCTTTATATGTTGAGAACCTCCAGTAAAAATTTCAGCCCGATCCAACAGGTTAACGAAGGAGAAATCATCTTTACAAAACTGCTCTGCAGAAAGTTGTGAAAATTGAAACCAAAGTCGAATTTATTCATCTTTCTTCGACTAAAAACCTTGTTTAATCCCTAGGTAACGAGCCCCCTAAGCTCTGATACCAATTGTGGAGTTTATTAGACTTTATGGATCGTTTTGAGCATCTAGGGTTAACAATAACATAGACAATATGCAGCGGAATTAGAATAAACAACTATGTTGTTGACACAAGGTTTTCATCATCATCACCTCCAATTATTATTTGATCAGAATAATAACGTGTTACCTAACTGTAACAAGGATCTAGGACATCTCAGACCTTAGAGGTATCGAACACAAACAAGTCTAGTTCTAGGCATTTACAAGACATATGCCCTAGAACACACACACACCTCTTTAGATATCTACATTATGGAAGACGCAATAAAAACCTATTCCCTGTATTCTGTTTATATAACACAGAATTAGGGTTACAAGAATACTACGAAGGACTAAAAGATAAATCTTCTTTTGCAAGCAAGTCCCTCTCCATCTTTTGTAGAATTCCTTCTTGTCACTTTAAGCCCTTCATGTTTCATTCTTCTTGTTTTGTATCATCAAATCAATAATAGACCCAACAAAATTAAACAATTATGATTAAGCATATATGTCACAAACAATTAAAATGAAAACATCAAACAATTAAAAACATAGGTTTCCTCCTAAGAAGTGTTTGTTTTTGTTCGAGTCACGAGCCTGACTCTACCCTTATTTAACGGATAAAGGGGAGAGTTTCTCTACACTTAGGATTATGTGCGGTGATAGTAGCGATACACATCATTAGGATGGAAATATGTCACGTGAGGTGAAGGTGTTGTGGGAATGGTCAAAGTATCTAGTACATGCATCCTAAAACTACTCGGATTATATGGTTTGGTGGGTGGATTGGGGCCTTTTTCAATTTCTAGATTTACATCTATGGATAGAAAATTTGGTAATGGTTTCGGTTTAGGCTCCGATTCATCAAAATTAGGAACTTCCCTAGAACTAAGATAAAGGTTATGACTAAAAGTATTCAATCCTATTTCCTCTAGCTGTGTTTGCTCCAAAGGTTCTACTTCCATCGGGGTTCCTATAGTCTCTTTTACTTTTTCCGGGTAAGTTATGGGCGGTGTGTATGCCTCAAATAATGGTAGGACTTGTAGGGTACTTCGTAAGCTTGGATTTTCACCTTATCCTCCATCATATCTAGATCACCTATATGCTTATCATGTGTTTTGGCAAAGTCTAACCCCATCATGCACCTAGGTACCTCAAATCCTTTTCTATCCATCTCAAATTTTTTGTCCGAATTCATAAGGATCATTCTCAATAACTTGAACACAATGTTCCATTTGCCTAAAGGATGCCTCATGCTCATCATATATCTTGATGAAATCTAATCCAAGCATGCACCTGGGTAGTTCAACACTAACCATCTCACAAACTTGGTCGGATTCAAAGTCCATGTTCTTAAAAACTAGGTCTTTTTGTTCATGGTTCCTATGGTCGGCTAAATCATCCTCATTTGTTTCCTTAGGTAGTAATCTACCCAAACCTATTTCATTCATCTTATGGCTCAATTTTAGGTAACTTTCTTCTAAATTTTTCTTAAATGTCTCACTATAAGGAATCGACTCTAAAGATGATTGTTTAAGAGAAGTCATACACACACAAAATTCATCCAACCCATCAAATTTTATGCCTATCACATTTTCAGTATATCTAAGATCATCCTAAAAGTATAATGATCGATATGAAACTTCATCTGCCATGGTGACGAATGAAAGGGTTTTACAAACAAAAACACAAAGAAAAGATAGACTAAAAGAAAGCTATAAAATAAAAAGAAAAATTTCACTTGATAGGAATCTAGTGAGTAGACCTAAATCAGATAGAAATAGAAACCTAGACAATTCCCCGGTAGCGGCACCAAAAACTTGATGTGGATGGTTGCAAACACACTAAGTTTTACAATCCTCCTAGGTAGAGTACCTAACCGTTGTAGTGTAGCATAGGTAATATATGGAGGATTGATTATTTTCTAGCAGAATAGTGAGGTAGGCTCAAGTGTATAACGGATTAAGTCTAAGGGTTGAGCGATGATTATTTTTGTATTTTTATATTTTATATAAAGCAATGTAAAATTTCGTGGTTTGAAGAGTTTAGTTTTTATAACTAATAATTAAACTAAATATGCGAAAAAGTAAATTGGTAGAAACTCGTATAGGTAAACAAATGTGCTCACTTAATCATGCATTACTCCCTAGTTGAATTCTCTAACTTATTGCCATGTCACCCTCGTTAGTTTAATGTGTAAGTATTCCCCTAATTCGGCAGCGGGTTGGTCAAGTACGCTATCTATGTGACAACCTAGGCAAGTGTTACCTATAGACACGCTATTGCCCAATACTTAATAACACGCACTAAATACTTAAGAAGAGTCTCCACTCAGTCGACTTATGGTTGCGAGAGGATCCTTAATTCTAATCACGTTTCACTAGATGTCTGACTGTGGTACGGGATACAACTAGTTTTCTAATGCCTAATGCGCACACCACTAACAAGAAGCAATAATATTAAAGACTACAACTAGGTTTCATACAATCATAAGCAAACACTAATTAATTTAGACAAACATGTTAAATCGAAGAGAAGACAAATAAATAATAACACAACACATAGACATATTGTAATGATTAAGGATTGAATAACTTATCTTCAATAAAAGATGGAGTTATGTGGGCTAAGAACCCTTACAAAATCTGTAAAATTTGGACCTCCAATTCCACACAAAGTTTCTACTCTTTTGAATGAAAAACATATGAAAATATATATAGTATTACAGTTGTGGCGGCGTCACTTGCAAAGTGTGACGCCATTATCTCACCGTCATCTGGGTTTCGTTTATTGGCACCGACTTAATGTGACGGCGTCAGATTATAAATCATGACGTCGTAGTTCTTCAATTTCTTGGTCATGACACCGTCAGCTCAAGGCCGTCTCCATCACCTGAAGCGTCACATGGAAAATTTATAACTTGATCATCATCGTGGTCTTCAAGTGACGGTGTCACTTAGTATTTCTGACGCCGTCACAGCCCCTTTTTGTGACGTTTCCTTGACTTTTTCGTCTTCTTGTCCAATTAGGCGATGAACATTCCATTTTTCATCACTTGCTATTCGAGTACCTAAAATTCAAATAGAAACGATTTAGTGTAATAATTGATCGAATATGTACAGATTTAGAGGCTAAATGACCCCTCAAAAACGTATAAAACCTCGTCACTTATGCACACATAACAATGTATAAACCTCACTTCATTAAAGCGAAAGTGTATGCATAAGTGCATTTTTGCCAAAGTAAAAAGAAGATAAATCTTCTAGTTTTTGAAAAAATTACTCAATTTTTTTAGATTTTCAAAATCTTTTAAAATTTTCAAAACTCAAATGACTTCTAAGTATTTCAACTTAGGACTCACACTTCAATATGAACTCCTTTTCAAAAAATTCAAGTATAAATAAACAAAAAGATTTTAGAACAAAAACTCATTTTTACATAAAGACTTGTGTATACCTTTTCATACACAACTCGTGCCTTTCAGAGCCGGAATGACCTACCCAGGGACAACCCACTAGTTAGTGTAGAAGTCCCTATGTGTGAAAAATGAGTAATTGAGAAAAAGGGAAATAAGGGGTTAAAGAATGAAAAAGAAAAGTTAATGAAAGGGTGAAAAGAAATGAACCCTCCATACACTTAGGACAGAAACCGGGTCAATTTGTATGCTATCTCTAATTATAAAGATGATTAAGATATTGAAGACAGAAATCATGGACCTAGTGATGCAATGTACAACCCATTCCTAGCTACTCAAGTCTCTCTAAAAAAATTCTTGTTTCATTTCTCACGGAGATTAAACACGTAATCTATCGGCCTCTCATTGTGATATGTGTTGATATTGAAAAGTTGGCACTCTAATCCTCTCACTAAACCAAAATGCACGAATTGAGTCTAGAGCCAAATGAGATTCACAAATAAAATCACTTAGGACACATGTCAATCATACATTTGTTGTTCATCAACAAGAACACAAATTGTAATCTTAGAGTCCTTCGCAGATCTTAGTAATCTTGCCAGCACATTCATGAGGAGATTCACATTTGTGATCCACAATGATCGAATGGAAATTCCTGCCAGTGTCAACATCTAACAGCACTGACAGCATGTCACCTTGTTAATTCTTGGTGAATTAAGCTTAGTGTTTTGGTGGTAACTTATGCATCAAACGGTCTACAGTCGTGAAGTGATATCTCGGTATACTTCCGCGACTCACCGAAATTATTGTAAGCACTCCTATGGCATCTAATTCTAGAATAGCCTTGGTAAAGATTCAAAAAGTATTTACACACTATGCTGCAAATACTCTCGATATCTAAACTTGTAAGCGCTTGAAATCCTGCTAAGGAGATTCATATTAAGAATCCATTCGTGAAGACTCCTCGGCTCTGCTAGTTGTCTTTGCTATCAAGGCATAACATTCTATGGACAACTGTTCCTAACGGGATTAAGACGGCTGATTCACCCGACCAAGGTGAATTGGATCAGGACATTCATCAGTAGAACAGTTAAAGTGGATCAATTCTCTAAGAAGAGATTCACAACAATCAATTAGACTAACATGATTATTATCTACCTTAGTAAGTGCAAGTACAAAAGATGTTAATCACTCGAGATACACCACCGTCCACATCGATATCTTCACTTCCATGTACTCATACTAATGCATATAATCCTCAACAAAGCTCAACTCAAGAACGTTCAAGACAAAGAAATCAAGATAAAGACAATGTGTTCCATCAAATTCAAGATCTAATCAAAGAAAGTCAAGAACAAGTTCAAATGTCAAGTGAGAAAAGCTTTAGTATGAAGATCAAAGCTATACAAGACGTATGAATATAATGGAAAGAACATGACAAAGACAAGATGAATATATACGATCAAAGGCAAGAAAAGACAACAAATTCATATCACAAGATCAATAGCATGTAAAGAACAAAGAATCAAGACTCATCTACGTCAACGTTCAAGGTTCAAAGATCAAGATTAAAGAAAACCAATTCACAACAACTCATCCAATATAACTAAGGAATGACATCCCTTAGGGGGAGATGGTTAGCATTACTTTTAGTAATAAAAGTAATAGAAGTGATAGTCATTCTACATTTAGGAACTATATAATGTTAATAGAGAATATGTAAAAGTATAATATCGGGCTATAGGTACTAAGCTAATACGCTACTAGTTTAGTCTAATAGTTCATGTAATAATAGGCCAAGCCCATGAAAAAAAGCCCAAACCCAAGCCCATGAGGCGTTGGGAACTTGGGATGGCATAAGTATACACAAGTCTCACTTGTGTGTGTTTGGTTGTAGGTATTCTAGTGTGTGAAATACAAAGTTCTTTCTTCCTCTCCTCTTCTCTCTAACACACGGATACATCACCACCACCATCAAGTCACCACATTTTAGTGTTTAAGTTGATACAGATGAACCTATGAGCTCTCTGATCCAGCAGAGCATGGCTCAAAAATGTCTCCTTAGATATTTAGGCGGCACTTTTCAAAGAATGCAAAAGAGCGGGATACGGTGCATTTTTGATAAAGTCAAATCAAGTACGAGTTGGTGAAAATGAAGTGAAAAGTTGACAGAATTGTTCGTAAAAGTAAGGTTGTTGGTTTCCAAGAATAGAAGCATTTAATGGAAGATATATATTTTTCCACTAAATGTTTGACACGTCCCAACTACCCACGTGATATCCTCATACTGCCCTATATAAAGAGAATGTTAGTCTGAGTAAATGTTTACTGATATGTGCCTTTTTGCACATATCTTTTCTTCTGTTTTACGAGTCAAAACAACCAAAAACACTTAAAAACGATCAAATAATGTCACAAATATTTTTGGAGTGTGTTTTTGTGTATTTCAGGTACAAAGGATTGAAAACAAACGAAAAACGGAGCAAATATGCAGAAATGTCAAAATCAGTCCCTCAAGTTTGCAAAGTTGTCAAGAATTGTCCCCGAATACTTTATTTTGGAAATTAATCATGAAAGGACCTTGGGTATTCAATATTTGGTAAGATTGATCCTTGGAGCTAACTTTGGAAGGTTGGCAGATTCAGCCCCTCATTTTTAGAAAACTACATTTTTGGTCCTTGGGTTTAATATCTGCAAATTCAAAATAAACCCAACAAATAAATCCTAAACTAACTTAAACCCAAACCCCACCCTTATGACTCCCAGGCCCACTTCCCCTTTCAGCCCAACACCAAACCACCCACACCCCATTTTTATACTTCTCGGTCAAACAAAAAGTCAAACCACTTCATCCCTAACCTCTCTCTTTTACCCGCCAAACATACACCCTCACCCCACCATCTCTTCAACACTCCACCCTAACCCCAATACCTCAAAAGCATACTCCACTTTCACCTTCCCCAATCCCTCACTAACTCCTACCTACCCACTGCCAAGCTGTGAATCCACCATCCCATTTTGGCGCCAAATCTCATTTAAGGGCTGATATCATGCAAACTCCAATTCGACAGCTGAGATTGACTCAGAAAAGCACAAGGAGCATTTTTTGGCTGTTTGCACTCACAAATGAAGCACAAGTGGAAAGCAGCCTTTAGTTTTCTCTTTTAGTATAAATAGGTCACCATTGTAAGCCATTGAGGGCATCTTTTTCTCTTGTCTTTTAATTCAGTAGCTTTAACATTAGTCTTGTAATCTTTTTATTTAAAGCAATCTAAGTTTTCAGTTTCATTTCAAACTTTGTTATTCATTTCAGTTAAAGATTTAAAATTCTAGTAAAAGTTTATATTCATGCTCCATTGTTTTCAATTGGTATATACTATATAATATATATAATATAACAATAAATAAAAATAATACTATTATAATATACCAGTCAACAATAGTATATGTATATTATATAATTTAAAACTAATATTATTATATATATATATATATATATAAAATCACAAAAAAAAAATCAAAGAAAAATATAAAAAAATTTCTGAAGAAGATGGCAAGGAGCAAGGTAAATCATGGATGAACTTGGGTTAGAGCTCTTGGGAGCATTAGGATTGTATTATAAGTTCTGGTTCACTCATCCTTGGTGTTGCTTTGGATTTCTTGTAAGAGCTTTTCTATATTTATTTAGCATAATCTGTGACCCTTAGTTATAGTTGTTATTAATTGTTAATTTCTGCTTATATGACTTTATTTTAGCTTAATATAGTTTAAATTATAGGATTTGGGGTGTGAATCACTCATTGGCTTTGAAAAGTTGTTACAAACTTATTTAAAGGGGTGTTTGGATCAGCTTGTTACTTGGTATCTTGTTATTTTTAGGAGTCAATATTAGTTTAGGCATATCACCTTAGGTCATATTAGTGTAATAAAAGCATATAATTCAGAAGGTTTAGTTAAAAAGTCAAAGCTCACTCATAACCTTAATTTCTTCAATCTGTTAGAACTTTAGGATTCCAAATATTTAGAGTAGTTATAAAACTTTTTTAGTATGCTTAATTCAGTCTTATTATAGTCCATTAGTTCATCTTAAGCCAGCTAGTGGTAATCAAAACTCACTTTAGTCAAGGTTTTCAAGAATTAGAAAGTCAAAGTTTTTCATGAACTGAAAAATGGAGCAAAACCCTAGATCAGTTCTAGCCTTCATGGATTATTGGAATTAGGTAAAAATTGTTGTTATGAGTTCTTTTGTTGCTTGAGCATATGAATCAAGAAGAAAATTTCAATTTGGATTTCATTTACTAGTTGGAATTTTAGTCCAAAGTGACCCATTTGGACTTGTATCTGACCTGCACCAATCTTTTACCAATTTAATCTGTTTTAACAAAGCCTTTTCTAGCTCATTATTTAAGCTTATCCCTTGATCTTTAGTGTTTTAGGAATCCCATAGTACTGACTTATTGGGTTAGAGCTTAGTTTGCAACTTTCTACTTATTAGCCGTGCTTATTTGTACCTTCTAGTTGCCCTCTAAGACCCGTGTTTGCTGAACATATTCAGTAGCAGTGGTCTGAGCTTGTTGAACTTTCTTTGTTTGATTCTGCATGATCCATCTTTTAGAATTGTTGTTGCTTGTTGTTGTTTATGGATTTGGTCATGTTTGTGTTTGGTTAGTTGGCTGATTCGCTTATTTGGTTTGGCTCATTTTTAAAAAGCTCACTTCAACAAACAATGAATTTGTGGTTCTTAAAAAGCCTGCATAAGCTTATTTTAAGCTTTTCTGTAAAAGTGACTTTGGAAAAGTTATTGGTTTTTGTTGTTTAAAGATTTGTGCAAAAAGAAAAATTGAAAAAAAAAATGTTTTTGCAAAAAGCCAAGAGGCAGGTTCGAACCTGAGACCTCTTGGCTTCATAGAGAAACAACACAACACACACGCACCATCTGCCCTAGGGTCTTTTTCAAGTTATACCTTGCAACATTTATTATTTAACAACTTTTTTTTTCCTGTTTGGTTTATTTAATCTTTTCAGCTTTTGTTTGCTTAAATACTGCTTATTTTTGTACTGTCCCCCACCTTTTTATATTTTTC
This sequence comes from Artemisia annua, assembly GCA_014162995.1. Taxonomy (NCBI): domain Eukaryota; kingdom Viridiplantae; phylum Streptophyta; class Magnoliopsida; order Asterales; family Asteraceae; genus Artemisia; species Artemisia annua. The sequence goes on from LBNU01001303.1 coordinate 62,720, forward strand.
ATAGATTAATTGTAACTTGTAATATTTCTCAAAAGAAATTCAGATTTATTAGATTAGTTTTAGTATTTATTTTGAATTAATTAGTTTAAAATAGTTTTTAATTTATAGTAATTAGAATTTTAATTAAATTTTTAATTTTCTTTTTTCCAAAATTTTATTTTGTCATTTTGCACGTGTTAAAATCATTTGCATGCCCGTAGGACTTTCCGTGCTTAGTATTCACTTTTTATTTTGTGCGTTGACGTTATTTTTAACCAAAACGCGCGTTTTTAGTTTATTTGCTCACGTTATTATTCTACAACACCAAATAAGCTCTCAAATCATCATTACAAGCATTTTAATCTCGAATCTTAATCGATCTTGCCTATTCACACCTCGTTGGGATACGACCCGGGAAATCACTTTCCCGGTTTTAAAATATCACTTTCACGAGTTTATGAGGTAATCTTTTTCCTAAAAGGTTTACTTGTAATTCTCCAAGTCTTGTTGTCTTCACGATAACATTGACCTCACATTTGTTGGTATTTTTGATATAACGTTTTGCACGAAAAACACAACGAATCGAATGGCGCCGCTGCCGGGGAGGTTGTGTTGCGACAATATCGTTAAGGTTTTAACGATTAGTGACTTGTAGATCCTTCGTCAAGAAGTTACCGCTTTCTAAAACTTATAAAACACAAAAATATTTTCCTTTTCTTTTGTATATATATTTATCATATAAAAAATACAAAAACATTTTTCATTTTTCTTGTTAATTAAAAGAAACATAAAACCCAACCGCCGAAAACCAAGGCAGAACACCTACCAACTGGGGGTGTGAACATTAATAAGTTCCCAAACTAAAGATCAAAACTTGCCTTTTTATCACTTGCGTTTTGGAAAACTTTTAAACGATAAGCAAACTTTAAGAGGAGTCGAAACGGTATAGGGCGATCCGACGAACTTCGCCCTAGTGAGAGATCCATTCTTCTCTCCCGTTCCTTTGTGCGTTTGTCCTTAAGAGTTAACGTTACGTTCTTGATTATTGGTTTAAGTTCCCTTGTCTTTTTGTTGGTCTCGTTTTAATTGTTATGTTTTTTGAAAAACCCAAAAATAATCCTCTTATCATCTTTACCGTTTAATTCTATCTTATCATCCATCGTTAATGTTTAATTCTTATGTCATCAATCGACTATCACTGTTTTCATTGTAAAGGTCCAGTGGATGACAATCTTCGTTGTTACAAGTGTGCGTGTGAGCGGTGTGGAAGTAGTGTTAGAGACGGATTTTGTAAATGGTGCAAAGCAAATCCGGACGCTTTCAATGATTCTCAAAATTCTTCTGACTACCCTTCACAGCCTGAGATACGTACTATTAATGGCAAACTGTCAAGACTTGATCCACACCTTTTACGATTTACGGTTCGAAGTTTATCAAGCAAACGTACTGAGCTTAAAGCGGTGACTAAAAAGAACGACTTGCCTAATCTTCACGTTTATCAAGAACAAGAACCGGGGACCATAACGGAAGTGGTGGAAATTGCTAGCTCTAAGAGCACACCACTTGTCCCACCTCCGGATTTGTCAAAATGTTCTTCGAGACTTGATAATCATTCAGATTATTGTGTTGATTTTGTTGATTCTTTGAATGGTCCGATTCCTTCTCTAATGCAATCGCTTATTCCTTACGTCTGTTGTGGTGAGCCGCTTTTCGGTTTACCATGTCGTTGGTGTACGTGTGAACGATGTGGTAATGATATTCGAAACGGAAGTTGTTTGTTCTGTGGTTCGAGGAATTCATTTGCTTATGATCCTAATCCGAACTCATTCAACGACTTTTCAAATTTTTCCAACTACCCATCACATTCATACGAGCAAGAACCATATTATCCAAATCTCAATGATGCATCGTTTCAAAATACACCAAACTTTTCTTGTGAGTACTGTGGAGGTCCACACTTCAGCTCTGATTGTCAAACTAGGAATCAGTTTGTCTATGAACAGGTTCCTTGTAACAATCATGAATTTGGTTTTCACCACAATCCACATGAATCACAGTCACATCAGTTTAGTCGCTCTGACTACTGTGGAGGTTCACATTTCAGTTCTGATTGTCCTATTAGGAACGCATCTGTCGATGAGTATGTTCCTTGTGACAATTATGACTATCCTTATCATGAACAACCTCCACATTACCAAATGAATTAGGAACCGCCTCAGCCAATTCCTCAAAATCTTCTCCTTGATCTTTTGGATTTAATAAAAGAATTGAAGGAAGAACATGCCCGAGAAAATCATCATGAGAAAACTATGGCAGAATTATTGGCTGAAGAGCAGGCTGCTAAA
>LBNU01001303.1:105626-117053 GCA_014162995.1 Artemisia annua
TACTTCAACGAACAATATTTTCCAAAAAAGGTTTCAGGTACCATGGCAGAACATTGACATGGGAAACCTTTTCCAACTTGAATGAGGTATTGGCTCATGTACACGAGAAGGAGCACAGGGCCTGGGTGGTATAGGCCGGCTATTAGGGGATGACGTTGTTTGAAATCAAGATCCAATCATAAAGGACGCGAAGACCATTTTTCTCATTGAAAACAAGACGGGAAGGATAATGCTCAGAGTATTCCCGATGACATTAACCGGAGCAGCAAAGAGATGGATCGATAGGTTACCAACAGGGACGGTGAACACTTAGACTCTTCTTAAGAAACATTTCATCTAAAGATATTGCCCTCCTTCAAGGACGGCAAAACAGCTTGAAGACATTCACAACTTCAAGCAAGATGGGGATGAAACATTGAACCAAGCTTGGGATAGGTACAATGATCTTTTGTACAAGTGCCCTACTCATGATCTCAACAAGCTACAAATGGTGAACATTTTCTACAAAAGGATCAATATCTCCACCCGCCAAATGCTAGACTCTCAGGGACCAATCCCTGTAATGACCCCTGCCCAAGCCTTAAAGGCCTATTGAAGATATGGCGGACCACTCTCAAAAGTGGCACGAAGGTGGAAGTAGTAGAAGCATTGCTAGAAACTCAGATGGAATTACCCTAATCACCAACAAACTCGAAAGCTTGGGGCGTGACATGAAGAAGCTAAAGGAGAATGTTCACGCGATTCAAGTTGCTTGTGAGGTTTGTGAAGGACCTCATTTGTCTAAGGATTGCCCTTTGAACGAGGGCGATGGGAAAACTGAAGAAGTAAAATATGGGGAAAGTAGACCTTTCCAAGGTTACAACAGTAACAGTTATCGTAAGGGGACATCAATATATAACCGACCACCTTACGAGAAACAATCCGATCTTGAGCGATCCATCCAAAAATATTTTGATGAGTCAGCTAAGAAGAAAATGGAACGGGAAGGATGGCTTAGAAGTTTTCAAGAAGGAACAACACTAAACCTTAAAATCCAGGAGGAAACTATAAGAGGCCTTGAAACCAAGATAGGGCTATTGACTAATCAAGTATCCAAGCAAGCGGACAGTGCACGAGGAGAATGCTCTAAAAATACCGGAGCATGTAAAGCTATATTTTCTAATAACGGTCAACCTCTTTACACTCCTTTTAGGTATTCTAATAAAGAGCTTGAATTTTTTGCTGAGCAAGGTGAGGAGGAATCTGACAATGAAGAAGATTTCGAGGAGGAAATGGACCTTTTCTCTTTCAATAATGATGAAGGAGAAGAAGTGAAACTAAACGCCACGTGCTCCGCACTTATTCAGCATCAGTTGCCTCCAAAAGAGAAGGACCCAGGGAGTTTTATTCTTGTTCAATTGATAATTTGTTTATTAGTAACGCTTTAGCAGATCTAGGAGCAAGTATTAGTATCATGCCATTTTCTATGTAGAAACGTTTAAATTTGGGCCCAATTAAACCACTTTGCATGACCATAGAAATGGCCGATAGAACAGTTAGTATCCCTAAAGGTATAGTCGAGAATGTAATGGTTAAAATTGATGAAAACACCTTTCCTGTTGACTTCGTCATACTAGACATGGAGAAAGATAACGACTTACCAATTATCTTGGGACGACCTTTGCTTGCCACTGCCCATGCCATGATTGATGTCTTTAATAAACTAATCTCTCTTACTTGTAATGACAAAAAATAGTTTTTAATACGAACGAAAGAGGGATGTGTCATAAATTAGAAACTTTTTATGTCATCAATAATGGCAACATTAAAGAAAAGGAGTCTTCACCCGATTTAATTGCGCATGAAATATTAACCCTTGATCATGATAATTCGCCTAGTGATTTTTCGCTGGAAAGGGACCATGAGAAGAAGAGCTGTGACCCCTCCAACGAGTCACAAGGCAAGGAAGGCACTATTCCTAATTTTTATGCTCAAGGCTCGTCTAGCAGAAGAATTACTCCTATAAAAGGAAAGGAAGCTGCAAACGTCTTGGGAACGCTAGCCCAGCATGAAATAAATCGATGGGAAATAGTTAAAAAATACCATTGGTGCGAGGTAGTACCTGTCAACAACGAGGTATGGTACGACTTATGGGCATCATGCAACCCAAACGCCGATCTTTGTGATGGTGGACACGACGCAAATAGAGTAGGAAACGATAAACACTTATGGAGTTCTACAAACGATGCTAAGAGAAGACTGTTAGAATGGAATAGGAATATGGTTTTTGACGATTCGGTTCGAATCATCCACGGTAAAGTCAGAAGAGATGAGAAGCAGAAAATCTAGAATAATCTTATCAGTAAAGATAAGCCCGCCAAGGATACTTCACATGAAGAGGGTGGCAACCAGAGACTCGCCTCATCATAGACAAAAGTTAGTATAAGCAAAAAGACACATTGGTGCGAACAGTTAAAAACCNTGGTTTTTGACGATTCGGTTCGAATCATCCACGGTAAAGTCAGAAGAGATGAGAAGCAGAAAATCTAGAATAATCTTATCAGTAAAGATAAGCCCGCCAAGGATACTTCACATGAAGAGGGTGGCAACCAGAGACTCGCCTCATCATAGACAAAAGTTAGTATAAGCAAAAAGACACATTGGTGCGAACAGTTAAAAACCCGAGATATCAATGGAAGTAAAACATGGGCGTCTTGTGATCCCTATGAGGATGAGTGCAATGGAGGAAGTAGCATTGCATGAGTAAATGACGATGAGTACCTGTAACACCTGGTATTTTTCCTAAAACCTAATCCTAGCCAAACTTCTATTTTTAGAGCCTGAAACATTTTAAAACTTTAAAGCATGTTAAATTTGAATTGAAGAGCGTGAGATATATTAGGAACGAGAATTTATTTGTAGACTAGCTCAGCACAACCTAGAAAAACTCGAATTTGTTTCACTTGCCAGATTATTTGATTTATTATGAGTTTGAGAAAAACTATGAAGTTTATGCTTGATTTTATTGGAAAAACTATTTCGAGAACAATGGCGCAAGTTTTATAATTTTTCGAGTCCGTTTGCTAAGTCATTTGAGTCCCGAACCGTTTTATGAAGAAGATTAGCTAAAACCCATCCCTAACACTCCACCTATATATACCCCCACCCTACACCCTTAATTCATTTTACACACTCCAAAAACACACACACTTCTCCTCCCTCTCTCTTCTTTCTCTCTCTAAATCCGGCCACCCTACTCCTTCGCCGGCGCCGCCCCTTATTCCGGTCACCGGAAAATTTTCCGGCCACCTCACGTTACACCACCCATACCATCTTGTAGATCGGGACATCCCCGACTCATCCCCGCAACCCGTTTCGTCTCAAACACCCTCACGCGCCCTAGATCTACAATTGTAGATTCGGTATTTGTACTTTTCCGGCCAAAACCCATTTTCCGGCGAGTACTTTTGGTATTCGAGCCTCCCCTAAGCTTCTAATCACGTTTTTATTTATAAAAACTTAACAAAACCCAAACCCTAATTTCGAATTTTTAATAAATCCGATTTTTGTTTATGTTTTTGTTAAATAAAAAGAGTTTTATTAAAGATTTTTATAAAAGAAACTCGTGTGGATGTTTTCTTGGTCCGTTTGGTCGCGACACGAGTCGACTCACCGAGTCAACTCGGTGACTCGGTGAGGGTTTAGCTTATTTGATGTTTGGTTCGAGTTGGGTGACGAGTGGAGTTGTATTTTTTGTTGTTTGGATAAGTTTTGGGTTCCGTTTGGTTGTTTCCTTGTGTCGGCAGCCCCTAGCCACCACCACCGAGCCATGGTGGTGGTGGTGGGTGGCGTTTGGTTGTTATTTTTATTGTTGTTGGTATATTGGGTTTTGTAATAATTATGTTTAGGTTAGTTTTGGTTAGCCGAAGTGGTATTTGGGATTGAAGTTGTGATTATAGGATTAGTGACGGGTTTAGGATTAGATTTGGTATTTTTGGTGGAGGCGAGATATGGGATTGTGATGTTTGTTTCGGATTTGGTTTTGGTTATGTTTTGTCGGGATTGGTTATTAGTCTCGGATGGTTATTGTTATTATTATAACCTTATTATTATTATTATTAGTTTTAAACGGTAAATATTAATACGGAATAATAACTATGAAATTAAAATATAAAATTGTTAAAGTTAATTTAATTTGGATGACGGACTTGGTATCCGCTTTGATGACTTATATTATGACTTGTGAACTTGTATTGGACGTATTGGATTTGCGGCTATGGTTATTTGGACTTATGGACCCTTTGGTACACGAGACGGTAGGGTACGTTAGGCCCTTAAAGATCTTAACGTACCTGGAACCCGAACTATACGAAATGGTCGATAAACCTGAACAACTAATGGACAACGTGAATGATATATCCAATCATATTAATATCTACACTTATATTATTATTAACGTTATTTGTATTTAAAAGAGTCGATGACTCGGGAAATGCTTTATAAACGGGCAGGTCATGCCGAAATTTACTAAAATTAATTATTATCTTTACTATACTTTATCAAATATAATCTTAATATATTTTGGGAAATGGGTAATACCGAGACTATTAGGAATTGTTGTCTTTATCTATTCGTGTCTTTTATTCTTTTCTGTTCTTCCTTTCTTTTGACGAGTATTCTTCGAGTCTTTGTTGTTTTCTCATATGTTTTAAGGTTCGCCGACTTGTTCTTTTCTATCTTTCTTCCACACGAGACTACTTTTGGAAAATGTTTTCTTTCAAACGCCATCATCTTTTATAAAACTTCATTCAAGCATTAACTATTAAAGTATTCGAGTACTATTGCTGAGTTATGATATTTATATGATTAGGTTGTGCTGAGGATTGTCTGCTGTGAGGCGTATTTGTTTGGTTGACATATATATCTCGTTACCTGCTGTTGTTAAGGTGTGATTCATAGCCCCACTTTTTATCTTTTAAATGTTTATAAACCCATGGGGTGAGATACATGCTTTAAATGTTTTCTGAGCACAAGTATTTTTGGTATGCTTTCCTGATTGGTATGCTTTCCTGACGATGTGCTAAGTAGCTCTGCCTTGCCTATGCAAGACCCTCAGATCATGAACCATTAATCACTTGCGAGTGAACGCGAATATAGGGATATAGCGCTATAGGAATTGACCCTCCCACTCCTTTTGCTAGATAGGCAAATTGTGGTGTACTATATTCGATTTGTCGAGTAAATGGCAAGTGCTCGACCTTGAGGGCATTGTTATACTATGAAATTCCGCGGTTATATTGATATTATGATTGTGGTTAACGTTTGCGTGTCATGAGCTTAGCATCATCAACAATGTTATATGCACAAGGATGCCTCTATACATTGGTTGTTATCTTGATTACCCGATATTAGCATATGTTGCTCATATCTTATGATTAAACCTTGTGCTCAACTTTATATTTTAAACCTATGGATTACACTCAACCTTTGTGTTGACTTTTTAAGCATGTATTTTCAGGTAATGATGTTTAGCTTGGCATGGTGATATAATGGGCGTGGAGGAGTGGCATTGGCTGGAGGGGCATTCTGTCACGGCAGCTTAACTACTTTACTACCCTATTTTTACATGTCATTCGTCAAACCTTTTTGTGTCTTATACTTTCCGCTGCTATACTTTGTCTAATTTCCGCTGCAAACTCTATTTACTTTCCGCTGCAACTTTTATATAAAGAGTACTTGTACTCTAAATGGTTTATAAATCGAAGGATATGTTTTGGTCACATTTTAAACGTCCCGAGTTGTGGTCGTTTACTATAAATGTGCCTGGAAAGGTTTATGTATTTTTATTGTCTATGTACAAGCATGTAAAAATCTATACCACTAAACCTATGTTTTATATCATTTTTATTCTTAAAATGGATTACTTGTGAACCTATGGAAAAATGATTGAAAAACTATGTTAGGGAACCCATGACACCCTAAGAAGGTGTATGGTAGGTTATGGGATGATTGGTTGTTGTTTGAGTGATTTTGGACATGTACAAACTAAGTTATATCATTTTTGGAAACATATGTTAACCTTCTGTCCCTATTTTCAAAATTGGGTAAACTCAGTGAGTTTTGGTATATTTTGGACCCAAGATATAGAAAATACATCCTTAGATGAAACTATGGCCTTTTGAACCGCTAAAAACGGACCTATAACGAAGAAATTATGCCAAAAACAAGTTGCTACTAGACTTGAACAATTTCCGGAAAATACCTTGCTGATGTACGAAATGTTTTGGTCAAAAACGAGCTTTAGACCTTTTCAAAACTTGCCAAACTACTGAAATTATGTTAGTATATCTTTTTACCTTTCCGGGGATATAAAGAACTTGAAAATCGGCCTTATAACGAATTAGTTATGATTTTTCGAAAGTTATTATTTTCATATATAAGTTACCAGCACTTATCCAGAAAATATTCTAAGTATACTTATAAACACCCATGTTGGGAGCTATTTTCCCATCAATTGACTCAGTTTTGGAGTTTTGGACCACAAGGAACAAAAGTTAGAGCACCTTGCCTAGTTTTCAAATCAAAAAGCCGTTCATTATTTGGACTTAAGATGAGTAATCTACAGTCATCCAAATATTTATAAAAACTGCCCAGAAATGACAGCTTTAGTCTAAAATACCAAACTTCTCGACCATTTAGCATAAAATCTAGACACTTTGAGCAAAACTTCACTTCTGAACATTTTGAGGCTTGGTGCTAAGCTTTCCAGAAATACTAATTTTACTTCCTAACTCTCAATATTCACTGTTTTACAACTAATTTTCCGAAGCCATTTTTGACCGTACTTCCAAAATTTCTAAGTATTATATTTTACGTCAAAAACCTATATTTCACTATATAACTATTATATAACATTGTTAAACCATATAAACATGTAATAATCACCATGACCTTATACGAAGATGTAATTTATATTTTCGCCAACAATATATATTTTGAATACAAAAAGAGTGTATAGATTATAGTGCAAGTGCATACATGAACCGATTTCATAATCTAAAGTAGATTACATACATTCATTTTAGGTTGCGGCTAGGAGTTGCACCTCATTACTTCAGTTCATACATTCCATATTGTGCCATTCCTTGAGGTGAGTTTTCATAGCCCCGTTTACATTTTTATTGTTTTCAAATCCCACGGGGGAGAATACATTGCACCATTTTTCATACGAGCCTAAGTATCAAATCCATATACATTACTTAAGTTACTACATTGCCATGTTTTAAGTCCCCACCATCATGAACCGTTAATTGTATTTAAGCGAGAGTGAGTGGATAGATCTATTGAGGGTGACGCCTCCATCCGTGTTGGGGTTACCAACAGTCAAGCGGATGCATTTCATTTGATCATTCCAAGTGTTTGGCAAAGCACTCCATTTGGGGCATTACCTACAGTCTAGCTTCGGGGTCATGAGCTTAAGTAATATTGTACAATTTTACAACCATATGACGGGTAGTCATACAATCATGTGACGGGTAGTCATACACTTATATTTATGGTTATCGTATAACATTCATTTTCCTAAACCTATGATTTCTCACCAACATTATTGTTGACCGTTTTAGCAATGTATTTTCAGGTTACTAAGATAACAACATGTGACTTGCATATGGACCATCATGGAGTCGAAGAGTCGACGCGTCTTACCTTTCATTTTATGCACTTATGTAACGTTTGATCAAGTTGAACTATTTTTCATGAACTTGTAACACCATTATGGGACCTATTTTGTAAACTCTGAATGTTTTAATGATCAAACGATGTATTTTCAAAACGACACTTTAGGTCGTTCAATATAACCTTGTATGAGATGCCCTGTTCGTTACACCCAGGTATTCCATTCCGCTGCCATATAACAGGTAAATTCAGGGTGTGACAGATTGGCATCAGAGCTAAGGTTATAGCGAACTAGGTTGTATCTTGGACCCTAGACTATAACCACATCATCATAGCATCTCATCATTTCATCATGAGTGCATATTCACTTTACATGGTTTTTTTTTACCACAATACAGTACATTACACGGGTATGTGTGATTACCTACATTTCATAAGTATGTGACACCTACATTTCATGGGTATAGGGATACCTACATTGCTCGGGTATGGCATGATACCTACCTTACATGGGTGCGTAACCACCTACATTTTATGAGTATAGAAATACACTACATTACTTGGGTACTTTGTTGCCTACATCACTTAGGTGTGGATCACCTACATTCATGACAACACTTAGGTGTGGATCACCTACATTCATGACATCACTTAGGTGTGGATCACCTACATTCATGACATCACTTAGGTGTGGATCACCTACATTCATGACAACACTTAGGTGTGGATCACCTACATTCATGACAACACTTAGGTGTGGATCACCTACATTCATGACAACACTTAGGTGTGGATCACCTACATTCATGACAACACTTAGGTGTGGATCACCTACATTCATGACAACACTTAGGTGTGGATCACCTACATTCATGACAACACTTAGGTGTGGATCACCTACATTCATGACAACACTTAGGTGTGGATCACCTACATTCATGACATCACTTAGGTGTGGATCACCTACATTCATGACAACACTTAGGTGTGGATCACCTACATTCATGACATCACTTAGGTGTGGATCACCTACATTCATGACAACACTTAGGTGTGGATCACCTACATTCATGACAACACTTAGGTGTGGATCACCTACATTCATGACAACACTTAGGTGTGGATCACCTACATTCATGACAACACTTAGGTGTGGATCACCTACATTCATGACAACACTTAGGTGTGGATCACCTACATTCATGACAACACTTAGGTGTGGATCACCTACATTCATGACAACACTTAGGTGTGGATCACCTACATTCATGACAACACTTAGGTGTGGATCACCTACATTCATGACAACACTTAGGTGTGGATCACCTACATTCATGACAACACTTAGGTGTGGATCACCTACATTCATGACAACACTTAGGTGTGGATCACCTACATTCATTACAACACTTAGGTGTGGATCACCTACATTCATTACAACACTTAGGTGTGGATCACCTACATTCATTACAACACTTAGGTGTGGATCACCTACATTCATGACAACACTTAGGTGTGGATCACCTACATTCATGACAACACTTAGGTGTGGATCACCTACATTCATTACAACACTTAGGTGTGGATCACCTACATTCATGACAACACTTAGGTGTGGATCACCTACATTCATTACAACACTTAGGTGTGGATCACCTACATTCATGACAACACTTAGGTGTGGATCACCTACATTCATTACAACACTTAGGTGTGGATCACCTACATTCATGACAACACTTAGGTGTGGATCACCTACATTCATGGCATCACTTGGGTGTGCGATCACCTACACTACATTACATGGGTCACTTTCATTCATTTTACATGTGTTGTGCAATGGAGTGTGAAAACACAGGTTACAAGTCTTGTATGGGCGGGACTTGCAACTGAGTAGTTTGACATCGCCTTTGCTGTCTAAATATTTTCTCAAGGAGTCTTGGACATATTACGAGTATAGCTGAGCTAAGTATTGCAAAATTCATTAAACCTCGGTAGGATATAGACTGATCACCTATATTCGACCAAGGACAGTGGGACATGGACTGATCACCTATGTCTGACTCAAAGGTGAATTTTGGAATGCTTTGAGCAGTTATGTTAGGATTATGTTCGGGTCGAGTCTTACAAAATTCCTGAAATGCCAAAATTCATATGAATGCATAAGCACAACATCTCATGAACATACACACATACACAGTATACTTACATCATGGTACCCTCATTCATCATAGTCTCACTAAGTCACAATTACCATTGAGCCGTGTTCTCATTCACCTACCTTATCAATAATTCTTCAGACTTAGACTCGTAGGATGCTTTTCCATCTACCAATGAACCTATGCCAACTATTCCTCGATATTCTTGTAGTATTCACCGTCATCGGGCAATGACTTCCATAGTAACTTCACATGAGACCAATTCAAAGGAAACAATCAGTTAGGACACTGAGACATTCGAGTCTCAGCATGCTACCTTACATTCTCACTATCACCATCATTTACCATTCTCTAGTCTCACTACTCACTAAATTCATAAGCGGATATTACCACTGACTTTCCTAGAAAGACTTTACATGCCATATTTGAGAAGAATTCCTTGATACTTTAAGACCATTCGAAACTCAACAGGAATCATGAAATATCACAATTATCACTGACCTGGTTGTCAAGATTCTATCATCTCGAAAGTACTAGCCTACCGAATTACAAGATTTGTTTCGATACGAATGCTCACTAAGCAACACTATAGAGATGAATCCAGCCTTTTAAACCAGACTATAGAACCTTCAAGTGAACATGATCTCACCAATAGGCATTATCCAAACTGGATGTTAGACATCAACGCATACATATAAACATACCCACCCGACTACTTCATCATTTTTAATGCCTACACTTTTCAATGAATTTCCTCCAAACTACAATTATACAAATCATACATCTTGCAAGAAATTATTTCTTAGAAAGTCGTTTGTTTAAAGTTTTAAATTCATTTATTCGGATACAGATTATGAACAAAACACTCAATCTCGATACCTATTTGGCAATCATTTTAAGGTTTTCTTTGGAATCCCAACTAGGTATAAGCATCACCTATCACCTTCAGACCAATGGTCAGAACGAGAGAACGATTCCAACATAGGGAGATATGTTTAGATCAGACATGATTGACTTTGGAAATTTGTTGGACTAACCATTTGCCATAAACCGAATTCATTTACAGTTATCACATGAACATAAGGATCATACCATTTGAGAGCACTTTATGGTCGAAGTGCTAATCACTTATTGACGGACCGAAATCGGAAACTGCCCAATTCACTAGTCCAACCCATATTCATGAAACAAGCAAGAAGTGATTATTCAATGAATTACTCATCTTTCAATAGAAGAAATCCAACTCAATGAAAAACTTGAACCTTGTGGAGGAACCAGTAGAAATCATGGACTGTAAGGTCATACAATGAAACAGAGTCAAATTCTATCATGAAATTCGCGAGAATTCCTGAAGAAGTCCCGAGTATACTAGGGTACGGGAAGACCTAAAGCGATTCAATTATCCACATCATTTTACCAATACCACTCCTGAGACCAACATGAACCGAATCCAGGGACTGGATTCCTGTTAGGAGGGGAGAATGTCACAATTCTCCATTTCAGGCCAATTTTCCATATTTCCGACATTTCCTATTCATTGAATTTCAATTCAACATTTCACGTAAACAGGGTTTACGGGTATCCATTTGACGAGACCGGGTAGGTTAAGTCA